>PVLD010018438.1:0-39023 GCA_004027595.1 Dinomys branickii | reverse complement strand
GTGTGTTTGCTTTTTTGAGACAGGGTCTTGATAAGTCATTAAGTTGCCCAGGCTGAGCTTGAATTTACAATCTTCTTCCCTGTAGAGCAGTGAGTGGCTTCTATGTCAAATCTGACCTGATGTCTCTTATATGATGTAGGATCTAAAAATAGCTCTTAAATTTTTAAACCATTGGAAAAAAATCAAAGGAAGAATGATATTTTGTAACATATGGAAAGAATCACATGGAATTCAAATTTCTGCATACTTAAAATTTTATTGGATCCCAGCCCCATGCAGGTATTACATAGTGTCTATAGCTTCCTTTAATCCTGCCATAGCAGATTGACTAGGTGTGGCAGACACAGGATGGCTCAAAAAACCTCAAATACAGCCCACTTTCCATATGTGCTCCATGTGCATGGATTCAACCAAGAGTGAAATGAAAACATTGGAAAAAATATGCATCTGGACCACAGGGTTGGTGGGTGTGAGAAGGAGCAAAGATGGCGGAGTGAGAGGCACCCCTTGCCAGCAGCCTCTGGGCCTGGTGTGGCTTGGCCCTGAAAGCCAAGTTTTGCTCCTGGAGAGCACAGGGATCCCTTTCACACAGGAAGAACATTTTTCTGACCTATAGGTAGTTTTATATTCATTGCAAAGCACTTCTGAACTCAGGACTTGGCAAGTGTTTCTCTGTTGTCTTCTAGAGGGAGTAGTTCTTTTATCTGTCCACTTTCCCTGCTCTTGCAAGATATATATCTTTCTGCACATTACCTCTGTGGTTTGGAATGGAAAAGACTGCTTTGCTTCTGTTTCATCTCTCAGACTTCACGCAGGGAAGCCCCTATGATGCAGTTCTCCAGCTACTTGTCCAGGAAGAAAAAGGAAACTGATGTCAGTCTTCGCTGCAGTTTCCTCCCTAAGAAAAAATTATTTGCAAGGTGAAGGCTGATGTGTAATTTGAAACAGGTGGTTAGATCATGGTGTTTATCAGTTCTTTAACTTTTTTTCCCAAAGGAGAAGAATAAATAAATAGTAAGTATGGATAACTTCAGGGTTTCTTAAATGCCTTCCAGTTTTGGTCACTATTATGAGACACATGGGTGGGATTGCAGCAGTAACTTCCAAGTATTCATTCTAATTGAAATGAAGGAGATGTTAAAGAGTTACACACATCTCTAAACCCTACCTTTCATAGGCTTACTAGAAAAGAACAAAGGCCCACTTCTGTAATTAAACCTTTGATGTTAAAAGGAATGACGAAGGTGAGATATAAAGGTTAGTTTCACAAGTGAAAAAAACATCACAGTTTCTGTGCAAATACACATTTCTACACTTGTAAATCCACATTTTGGGATGAAAGGAGGAAGACTTTTTCATACGTCTTTGGAGGTTTGATATTTAAATGTTTTGTTTTTCATTCTTTTAAGGAAAGACCAGAGTGTGCTGCACTGTGTGAACATGTGCTTGCACTTACCTCAAAAGAGTGGAAGAAAAAAAACCCCACCATTTTGAGTCCAGTGATGGAACCCAACTGAACTCCCTAAGATGAGTAGCTACTGTACTATGGAATTCTTCGTTCTTTTGTCTAGCGATATATAGCACAAGGAACTTTTTCCTTGTGGCTAAAGTCAGAAGAAAAATAGCATAAATCGTTTTTCAGGTCAGAAGACATTATGGACCCTGTAATACAACCTGCCTTCAGCTTTGAACATAAAGGTGTAGGGAAAAAAAGTAAGAGTTTTCCACGAATTTTCTCCTAAGAAAGAGCTTATGTTACATCTGACCTTGTGGAATTTTACATTATATAGTTCTATGTTTATACAAACTATAACCTTTCCCTCAACGCTAGATGGGTACTTGGATGTTTGTTTTACTTTTCTAGGCAATAGGTATAATATTAGGCTGAAATGACTGGAACTCAAGTAAATATCCCCAGTTGGAACTGAATTTTCTCATCAGAGACTAGGCCTCAGAAATAAAGTTCCCAATCCTATGGTCCATCATTATAGATTTAGAAGAAATTCTGGATCATAAAAAAATGCTTAAACAAGAAAAATAAGTTCCAATAAATATAGACATTCTTTATTTGCCCTTCACAGTTACACTGTATGATGAATAGACTATAGTGAAAATCTGTCCTTCCAAATCAACAGAAGGCCATTATATGAGATGTCAGCTACATTCAAGGGTCCTTTTGATATGTTAAGAATAACATATAGAGAAGGTGTACCTTCCAATTTTCTGTTATTTATCCTTTCTGCGTCCTTTTGGTGACTTTAGGTAGGGTTACTGCGTGGGGAATATAAATATCAGAGAAACCAAACTGGATCCTCTAATTTGAAAAAACATCAGACCCACCTTCTCCAAATGCTTTATACTTTTCAGCCCATAGTTCAAGGAAACAGTGCTTAATACTCTTTTTTTGATGACATTATTCCCACATCTTCCATGGCTGATACTAGATGGTATTTGACCAGACGGGAAAATTTCAGTTGTATTTGCCCCATGCTTACTTAATACACTTTCTACTTTGGTCCATTCCTCATAGTAAAAACTATAATTTTAGAACTATGCCTCAACCTGTACTTGTGCCTCATTCATCTATGTAGGTTTTTCCTTTTGAAGAGCTAAACTAAGTGGTGATATGTATATAGGAATTAGATGTGTACATTTAAAAAATACATCTATATGGAACATGTAGAGAAGTTTTTCCTGTATTTGTTGCCTGAACACTATAGTGTAACAACGATTTATATGGCATTTACATTGTACTAAATTTTATAAGTAACTGAGAGATGATTTAAAATATATGGATGGATATGGTGGGTTAAATCCAAACACTGCATCATTTTATATAAGAGCCTTGAGCATCTGCAGATATTCTCAGAAGATGCTGGAATCAGTCCCCAGTGGATACCAAGGGACAGCTGTCTTTCTATATTTGGTCCTTTATTAACCAGTTTTTTTCTTATAATACAGAAATACTTGACACAGGCTAGCTATGAAAAGGTTTATCTGGTAGAGACTCTTGAAAGTTTAAGGTCCAAACAGCATAGTGCAGGTTCTATAATGAGGGCTGCATCACCTCATGACATAGATAGCACTGATGGGGATATATTGGAGAAAAAGCAAGTTATCTTCATCCAGGAGTCAGTGAGGCCTAGAGGGGCTAGGACTGCACATTACATAACAATGGTCTCCTGAGATCTATTTACCAAGGGGTCTCAGAAGTATCTCCTGCCCCTAACAACCTAACAACCCCCATTGTGCCTCATCTCTAAAGGTCCACACTACTTCCCATTTCCATCACCCCTGGGATTAAGTTTTCACCACATGAACTTTTGGGGCATAAACCGCATAGGCCTTTTATGTGGAAAGTAAGCGCTCATTAGTCTAGGTGACTTTGACTTGTAGATTTCCGCCATATGTAGCTGGGTAGGAAATGGTATGGGAGATCACTAAGAGGAAGAGCACAAGAAGAGCAGGTTGAAAGAGGTGAGGATAAGGCCAGGCCAGGGGCATTGTAATTGTGAGCTGCCTGTGAGCCACCCAAGGAGAGGAGCCCAACAAGCAGCTGGGTATGAGGAACCTAGGGCTTGGGAGAGAAGTCCTGGGGAAAGACTGAGTAGGTGAATATTTTCAGTCTTCCTTTCTCCATAAATGAATTTCCATATTTCAGAACCTCTTACTACTCATTTGGTAGGAGATTTAAGGCTTCAATTTTATTTTCAATTTCAATGTTTTTTTAGGAATAAAGGCTTACAGCCTTACTCATTTGACTTATTTGGCTCCAAAGTAACTGTAATTTAATGCTAATAGTATAGCAAATTATGATGACTAGCCTTACTTTTATGTTTAAAAGGCATATGTTCACATGCTTAAATATGGGTACCAGAATTTAAGCAATTGTTGAAATGTATATCTCTCTAATATACTGATTATAAAGCAAAGAAGAAGCAAAGACTTACTATTTTTACCAGCCAGCTTTCTCAATGCTGGGGTAATTATCCAGCAACCACAATTTAAAGGAGGAGAGGTTTATTTTGCTCACAGCTTTGGAGGATTCAGTCTATGGTTGGAAGCCTGGCTTTAAGGTCTGTAGACTAGCTTCGAGGCAGGCACATCATTGGAAGATGGCAGAGCAAAGCTGTTTAGTTCATGCAGCTGGGATACAGAGCAGGGAAGAGTGCCAGAGAACAAGCGAGGGACCAGAGCTAGATCCCAAGGTCAGGCCTCTATGACCCACCCAGACATACCCAGAAGTGTGCTTTACTTATTCCTAGGCAGTTCCTAAGCCAGTCAAATTGACAGTTAAACTTAATCATCATTCTGTCATATAAAATTCTAAAGGTGTAGCACAATGTGTTTAAGGGCTTTTAAGAATTTATTTATGAAGTTGGAGTTATGTTCAGTTTAGCCCCAATCTTAGAATGTAATAAGGCCTTATGGCTGTTTAAAAGCTACGACTTTACCTTTTCCTATTTAAAATATATCTAAATGCTGGGGGAAGAGGTGTAAGTGAAGTTTCGGATTTTGTTGTTTCTCTAGGTTATGTTTAGGTGGGGGGGGATCAGAAGGGCAGCATTTCTATATTCCTGAATTCATGTGGATTCCCTCAGAAAACAATTGTTTTTCACATATAAAAGTAACATCAATTTTTCTGGATACTGTTTATTTCTTGAGATTGAACCCTTTTGCACAAATCAAATCATTTTAGGAAACTTCAGCCACAGAGCCGGAGGTAGAAATCGCAAGGGTGTGGAGTGGACCCACAAAGGAGCCTGGGTACCATCAAACTTGTTTTCTAGTGTTCAAATATATATCTGTTCTGACCTCTTCCTTCCAGCCTCTTTTTTTGTCTTTTTGAAACATGGTTTTGCTATGCAGTTCAGACTGGACTTGAACTCACTTTGTCATCCAGGTTGACCTCAAACTCTCAATGATCCTCCTGCTTCAGCCTCCTGAGTGTATGTACCACCACGCCTGGCCCTAATCTCCTTTTATTGTTTGTGAATCTCTCTTTTTTTCCCTTTGATTCCTCTCAGCCAGATGTTTAAGATTGTAATTGTTGTACCAGAGTCTTTGGTTTTAAATTCTAGCTGTGCCACTTATTGTGTAATACTCCAGCGAGTTATTTGGCTTCACTGTGCCTCAGTTTCCTCATTCATAAAATGAGAGATAATAGTAAACTACTTTGCAAAGTTGTGGTGAACATTGAATAAATTAATTTATGTGAAGTACTTAAAACAGTACCAGGCGCACAATCACTACATGAACTACTATTGATATCATCATTCCTTTTCACATCTTCCCCCCACTCCTTCCCTCCTTATTTACTGCCCTGCAAATACCCCATTTTTATTACTGCCTTAGTGCAGCCTTTGCTTTCTGAATGCTGTGGCTATTATGTTTTGCTTAGATACGGTTCTGTGTGGGCCAGAGTGGAACCTCTATGATTCAAGTGGAATCTCTATGAACCTCTATGATTCAAGGTAAGTCCTCACCAGGACAAGTTAATTCTTGGCATTACTTACCTTGTCAACAGCCTATCTCTCAAAGCAAAAAACAAAACCCAAACAACTAAACAAACAAATTTGAACCAGGAGGGAGAGCCTCTATTGGCATATTTAATGAGACTCTGATTCTCTGTTTTCATTAAGGTGTCACAGTTTCTAGGAGGGATTTCCTTGGGGGAGAGGTAACTTATACGTGGTAAGAAATGGGGAAAAAGCAAGAAGCCTGGGGAAGGTGACTCTGAAGTTGTGCCAGTCTTTTTTAGATTAGATATCTCAAATTTTTATTTCTCTTTTATTCCTTCTTAGAGTTTAATACAGATGTCTCCTCCTTTGAGTATTAGTTTTACTTCACATTTCTTTAATAATAATAAAGTCAAACATTTATTCATATTTACATATCACTTGCACTTCGCTACGGCAAATTGCCTATTCATGCCCTTTACCCTTATTTATCTTCCTCCCTTCTTTCCTCTCTCTCTCTCTCACACACACACACACATCTCTTTCTTTCTTCTCCTTTTCCTTTTCTTGTAGCACTGGAGCTTGAACCCAGGATCTTCACACTGAGCTCTATCCCCAGTCCTGTTTTCGTTATTCTGAGACCAGGTCTCACTAATTTGCTACTGCCCAGGCTGGGCTGAACTTGCGATCCTGTCTCAGCCTCCCAGAGTGCTGGGATTATAAGCGTGTGGCAGAACCCTTGCCTTCCTTATTCATTCTCTCACTTTGAAATTTCATGCTATTGATGTAGAAGACCTCTTTTTATAGTAATATTTCATATTCCACCAATTTTTACTCCGTTATTTTTAATTTGATTTTAGGTGTCATGTTTTAAAATTAAATCTATATGATCAGATTTATTATTGCATTTCTTTTTTGATTTCTGGATTCAGGATTATTAGAAAGATCTTCTTTACCTCAAGATTGTACACATAGTAATATATATTCAGTTATGGTCCTTTAAAGCTTTTGTTTTCAAATCTCTGATATTTTTGAAATTTATTTTTATGCAAGTAGTAATATAAGGACCTCTTAAATTTTGTGCAAATGCTTAGTCACTATTCCAACACAATTTATTGAATAATTGCAATGATTTCTTGAAATATGAACTTTATCACATATATTTTTTATGTGTATGTAGGACTCATCTGTATTTTATTCTGTTATATCCTTATTATATTTTAGTCAATTCCCACTTTTAATTAGCCCTGTTATTTGTTTTAATGTTTGCCAGTGGAAGATTCTGCTCCTTATTCCACTTTTTCATCTTGGTATTTTCTTAGGGTTTTTTGGTTTGGTTTTGTTTTTCTCTGGGAAATCAAGCCAGGGACTTTACACTGAGCTACAGCCCCACCCTTTAATTTTCTTTTTTAATTTTGAGACAGAGGCTTACTAAATTGTTAAACTGACCAGGCTAGGTTTAAATGTGTGATCTTTTTGCCTCAGCCCACAGAGTGCTGGGATTATAGGTGTGTGCCACCACACTGGTTTAGCTCTTTTTACGTTTATTTTTCTGATGAAGTTTAGAATTAATTTGTCAAGTTTTAAAAGTCCTTCTGGGGTTTTGGCTGAAGTAGCATGGAACTGACAGATATTTTGTTACATCTTAATAACTGTAACAAGGTATGTATCTCTACTGATTCAGGATTTTACTTTCGGTTCTTCTCTAGATAGCCTCTGGACCTACTGCTTTTTATTTGGGGCTAATATCTTAGAGAATTTTTATTTTGTTTTATGAAAGGAAACCAAACTGTTTCATGTGTGGTAGCAGCAATATGATTGGGAACTATTTGGTCTAGTGAGTGCATTGGATGGTTGCTCACACGACAGACCTCATGAGAAAATGAAAGGGATACCAGAAACCATGAAGCAGACCTTGAGCACCCTCAGGTCCTAGAGTATGGCCACTCCACAGGTGGGTGCAGTAAGGAATGATGGTCAGACAGGCCACTGCTGCTTGTTGGATGCAAGCATGTGAGAAGCAGACAGAATAAAAACAGTCATTAGTGACCAAGAGAAATCCCAGTGGACTCGCTGTTAGTGTGGAGGACCACCTGGGTGACGTTCCTTGAAGGAGGAACAGTTGTCTCCATTTTGGCTGAACCTGGCCATATTTCCATGTACTGATGTGTGCAGAGCTGGCTGGGACTTTTCCTTTCCTTATACTTTCAAATGGCTTTAAGCAATGTAGATCAGTCCAGTTGGGGTAGTGATATGTAGTCTTTGAAGCAAAGATGACAGGGCAGTGTTTCCCCAGCGCCCCCACAGCTCCCATATAGAACATCTGTGAGTCAGGGTGAGGCAGGATACAGAGCTGTGCTCCATGCTGTTGGCTGGGATCTGGGATTGAGCCTCGAGAAAGAGGCTGTGACTTCCCAGGGCATAAAAAATTACAGAACTGAAGCACTGACCCCCCAAATCACATCTACCTCCATTATGTTATACAGATTATGTTATACATATCCTTCCCTCTGCATATTATAGAGGTGATTTCAGGCCTCCTACCTAGCCCAGCTCATGGCACCAACTTCTTCCCTGCCATTCTCATAGTCAGTCATCCTCAAGTTACTCCTTTCTTCACAAATGAATAAAACCTGAGTTTGGCCCTAGGTTGAGACCTTTGTGCCAGCTAGCCATCATTGTTACTGGACCTAGGACCCCTTGACTCCCATAACTACAGATGTGCCTTAGTGTCTTTATTCTCACCATGGATTGCACTGGAAGTGGTGGATTGGAATTAACTCACCATGATTCCAATAACTTTTCCATGAGATTACAAATATAAACTTCTCCATCTAAGACAGTTTTCCCTGATGACACTGCACTGATGACACCAGAGCCTGGGTAGATTGTTGTGGGAGATGCCTGTGCATAGTAGGGTGTTTAGCAGCAACCCTGACTGGTACCAACTAGATGTCAATAGCAACCTCCTTCCTGAAGTTGCAGCAACCAAAGTCTACAAGCATTTTCAAGTGTCTGATGAGCAGGGCAATCACCCCCAGTTAGGAAGCACTGCTCAAAGTTCTAAAGGATCACAGAATAAACAAATAATCAAAGAAATAAATACACTGCAGTGCTACTGAGCCATAAAGGAGGATAAATTTGAGCCATTGGTAGAAAAATGGATGAATTTTGAGACCATAAAGCTAAAGAGAAAGAAACCAGTCATACAGTTTCTCTTATATGAGAAGCTCAAAATATAAAAAATCTAAAGAGCAACTAAAAGATAGATGGCAGGAAACAGGGAGGCGGATTTTGTGGAGTTGGAAGAGGGGGTAGGGGAAGTGAAGATGGCCAAGATGTGATATGTATATGCACCAATTCCTCAAGATGCATGAAATTATTATGTATCCCATAGATATACTGACAATGAAAAGGAAGTAAGCACATGAGCTCTGCCAGTAGGGTGAAAGTGAGGGGGTTGGGCTCTATGCAGTTTGTTCTGTGCCAGTCGGCTTCCTGGAAAGGGGAACTGTGAGACACCCCACCCCCACCCTGCCACATCCTGGTAGAAAGGGTGGGGCAGTGGCATAGCTGATTTCCTAAGGAGGAACCACTGCCAGAGCAGGAGGAGGGCAAAAACAGAGCAGGGGCAGAGACTGACAGGCCCATGGTCATCGGAAGCAAGGAAAAACAATCCTTGCTATGGAGTATCTAGCAGGGAAGGAGACTTGGGGCAGAGAGTTACGTATCTCTGAGAGAAACTTCAGCTCTCAAGTAGAGAAGGGGGAACTTAAATTGGCTCCAGCTCAAGATCTTTAACTAGTGGAGACTTGTCAGATTCTGGCTAAATGTCATTTTCCTCCACTTGCAGCAGGTGCAGGGTGCTGAAATGCCCTTAGGAGAGATGGGCTTGGAGTTGCAGATCGTGGTTGTGGGAAGTGAGTCAGTCTGACAGTGGACTGGAGAACACAGCCTGAGAAGAGTGCACAGCATGGGACAATAGTGAGAATGTAATGTCTTTAACCAAGATTAATTGGGCAACATTGCCTCTAAAGTCCCAGAGTGATGAGCAGAAGCTGGGGACAGTAAACTCTGAAAATCTTCCTTGATCCATTTCAAGAGAGCCAGAGAATCATCTCTGAGCACTGTCAGGGAAATGTGAATGAATGGGAGGTATAAATGCAATGTAAGAAGACTGTGTATTAGAGACTTGTACAAAAGGTATACTGAGGGAACAAATCCCACCAGCCCCACTCAAATTCTGCACCATTGTTGTACAGAAGGAAGCCAGAGAAGGTGTCAGCAAGTAGAAAGGCTCTAGACTTTGGGAGCATTATGTATCCTTCACCAACCCTCAGATGTGCATAGAAGCTACAAAGACAAATAGCTGTCTTCTGCTCAGAAGATGGACAAAGAAGTAGGGCTAATGCTCAGCTATGATGCACTGCATGGCAGTACTGGTTAGCAGCATTTGTGTAAATTTGCCAGCACCGTACCACGCAGGGAAATAGTGTCCTTTCCTGGAGCACAGATCACTAATATAATGAGATCTAGTAAGGCCACAGGTAACCTGTGGAATATTAAAAGGAAAAACTGGTCTCATCTTGACCCAAACATTTTCCTTATCCCATTTCCGCTTAAGTTGGAGGGATGGGCCCAGCGACACTGAAGCTATAGTACCTGGCAACACTTTCCAGTATTGGAGGAAAGATTATTAATTTAGCAAACACATATATAAATTTAACAATCATGTAGATTTGCTAGAATTAATTTTCTACGTTTCCCTATCTTATTCACTGAATCCTCACAATAACATTAGGAGGTAGGTATAATTAACATCTTCATTTTACAGACCAGGAAATGAAGGTATAGCAGGATTAAATAATGTGCCCAAGGTCACACAGCTTGGTACATGGCAGAGTTGGTATTCTGAACCAGCCAGTCTGGCTTCAGAGTCTTTGAACAACTGTGCTAAAGAGAAGGAAAGAATGCCATAACTTTCAAAATGAGAATGATCATTATGGAGGTCAGCCAAAGGCCCTGGGTTGACTCTGGGGGACTCCAGAATACTTCCCCCTTTCTGCTTTCCACCTTCAGCCAAACAGTGTCATCTAGAATCACAGTGCTATAATTAAATATACCTATACACTGCCATGGTGGTGGCAGTTCTAAAGAGAGAAATGAGAAAAATCACAACACAGTTAAATTGAATGGAGAGATTTGGAATTTTTCCTCCTTCTATTTCCAGGGCTAAAACTTAATTTTGAGTTTTGTTCTATAACAAAGGAGGTGACAGAGAGTTTACCCATTTAAAAAATATACCCATAATGATTTCCATGAAAATCTCTCTTATGTGTGAGCTGAACTGAATTCAGCTGACTTTGTAAATACTTGGAGTTGCAGCGGAACAAAGTGCAGCAATGTCTGCTTCTGAAAGTCATTCGTTTTCATTGTACTTGCTCTGGTAGGGTCGTTTTATCAACTCAACCCTTTTTCCTCTCTTATTCTCTTTCACAGCATGTGTATTTTTGTCTAAATTTACCTTGGGATGAGTAGGGAGGATATACTACTATTATTATGCTATTGTGGCTCTGAAGGCATCCCTAATCCTGGCAATCCCACAGAAAATTTCTGAAATAATTCACACCATGAGTATTATAGGGGCTGCTCAGCTTTTCATTGAACATAATTCCACATCCTCACTGCCTTTGCTTTTGCCTCTCAATGTTCAACTATATTAGTGGTAGGCACCATTTTTCACATGCACCAGAGACCTTACATGTTTCTCTTTAAGGTAATTTGAATGAGTCAGGCAAGTTAGTGACAAAAAAGATTATCCATGGTTTATCTCATTCATTATAAATACTATCTCATCTGCATATCTTCCCCACTTGAATACTGCCTTGATTATTCATATACCTGGCTCACAGTTGGTGATCAGTAATATGATGAATGAATCCTCTGTACTGCCCAGATTGGTGTCATTACCAGCTCACATCATAGCTTCCACTGGTTTTCTATAAAAGGTGTATGCAGTTCATGTGCAGAACGAGTTCTGAATCTTCATGATTGTCAATCCTGAAGAGCTATTCAACCAGTCATTATTTTAAAATTGTACAATACGTGAAGAGTGAGACTTGCCAGCTCTGCATGGTGGTGCATACCTAGAATCTCAAGTACTCAAGAGACCGAAGCAGGAGGATCTCAAGTTTAAGGCTGGCCTGGGCAAGACAGCAAGACCTTGTCTCAAAATAAAAATTAAAAAGAAAAAGAGCTGAGGACATAGAGCTGAGTGGTAGAGCACTTGCTTAGGATGTGTAAAGCCCCGGGTTCACTTCCCAGTACCACAACAAAAGGGAAGAAAACAAAGAGCAAGACTTATGGATCAGAAAGTGACTGAGGTTGGCTGGAAACATTCACTCCAGAGAAGGAAAAACAGTAACAAATTTTTCAGATTAAAAGGAAATGCTGATTTACTCTGTTCAAGCCTGAGCCCAAAATAGAATGAGTCTGAGACAAACACGTCTGTTACCTGGTTTTTTAGGCACTTCATTATTATTTTTTCTTTGCATGTCCTATATAGTAGTGATTGGTTTATGTATTTGTTTACCAGTACTGGGAATCGAACTCAGGACCTTGCACTTGTCAGGTAGGCGCTGTGCCACTGAGCTATATCCCTGGCCTAGTCATTGGTTTTAATGATCAGAGTTTGTACACCAATTAAAGTGAAGAAGTTACTTTTTAACTTCCTGTTAAAAGCTTTTCCGAAGGTACTTCCTCCTTCAGGGCTCTGTTCATACTGGTCTCCTCTGTGAAGCCTTTTTAGATTTAGATTCACACAGGCTCTATCTTTTCACGCACTGATTACCACTGATTTGCTATCATCATTTTCATATTCTATTTTTTAATGTGTTTCTTATTTTTCTCAATCACAATCTGTCTGAGAGCTGGGATATCTTCTCACAATGTTTTTCATATTTTAAAAAAGGCTCCAGAGGTTATCTTTTTTTACCTAAGTTAACATTATTTCCTTGAAACTTTACACAGAATAAAGACTAAATACTAAAGTCTTTATTCTGTATTGAGTTTTGGGAAAATAGGTGAAAAATTCAGACACTATTCGTATGGAGCTTACCTGGTTAGTGAAAAAGTAGAAGAGATGCACTTTTTCTAGCCTTTCCTGAAAGTTATAAGAAACAGTACAGAACAGTGAAAACACTATGGCCAAAATACCTTGACCTCATCTCTAAATTGATGTATATCTTGAGTACATTTCTTATCCATTTGTGGATAACTTCCCTATAAGTCATACAGGAATCATATGAAGAATTGATCCCTCTGTGACATACAGAAAAAAGTGAAATTTGAAAACAGATGAGAATCATATTGGAGGAAATTTCCTGAACTAGATTAAAACACCTCTATGAAAAAAAGTCGTAATAACATACAAAAGGTAAAAGAATGAAATGCTTTCTCCTAAAGACTAGGAACAAGGCAAAGATCTCTGCTCTTACTGTTGTTATTGAATATTGTACAGGAAGTTTTAGCCAGGTTCTAGGTAAGAAGATGAAATAAAAGACATCAATATTGGGGAGGACCTCACCCCAGTAAGAATGGCTTGCATTAAGAAATCAACCAATAACAAATGCTGGCGAGGCTGAAAGGAATAGTTAATGATTACTTGTTTGATCATTATTGCATGTCTCTGTTTTCCTGAGAAAGCACTTTTAAGATAGCAATACGTAATACAACAACCATTGTTAATTTCCTACCACTTTGTCTATAACTCTGTATTGTTTGTATTGTTCTTATGCTATTTTGTAAATGGATGTCTGTTTGTTAATATGTTTTCTTCTTTTATTTTTAAAATAAAAAAAATTGGGGAGGAAGAAGTAAAAGTATCTCTATCTGAAGATGATATGCTCTGACATAGAGAATACCCTAAAATATCCACAGAAGCCCAGTTAAAGCTAATTAAAGAATCTAGCAAGGTTTCAGGACATAAGATCAATGCCTAAAAGTCAGTTGTATTTCTATAGATTAGTGATAAACAATCCAAAAATGAAATTAAGAACCCAGCTTTATAATAGCATCAAAAAAACCCCAACTACTAAGGAACAAATTGAACAAAAGAAGCACAAGACTTAAGACACTGAAAACTACATAAGATTGAAATGGAAAAAAAAATAAATGGAAAAGCCTGCTGTGTTTATGCACACAATGTTAAGATGGCACTGCTCACCAAATTAAATCACAGGTTCAGCACAAATCTTACCAAAATCTGAGTTGCCCTGCTGCCCTCCTTTTAAAAACAGAACTTCACAAGATAATCCTAAATTCATACAGAAAAGCAAGGGGCCCAGCATATGAAAAAGACTTGCAAAACACCCAACTTTAAAACTTTGTACAAGTTTTGAAAGCAGTGTGGTAGTGACCTAAAGAGAGACATGCAGATCAATGAGCTAGAACTAAGAGTACCGAATAGACTCATACATTTATGACCAATTCATTTTTTCAAGGATGCCAAGGAAATCTGACAGGACAATGAATAGCCTTTTCAACAAATGGTACAGGAAAAATTGGATATCCACATGCAAAAGAATGAATTTTAACCCCTTATTTCACGTTATATACAAAATTAGCTCCAAATAGATCAAAGATATTAAACTTGGGAGGCTGAAGCCAGAGAGTCTGCAAGTTGAAGGTTAGCCTGGGCAACTTAGTAAGACTATCTCAAAATAAAAGATGAAAAGATGTGGCTCAGAGGTAGAGCACTTATTTGGCATGCACAAAGCCCTGGGTTCTATTCCTATCATTGCTTCCCCACAAAAGAGTATTGATAAAAATATTGAAATAGGAATTAAAATTATAAAACAAGCCTTAGAAGAAAACATAGGTGTAAGCTTGGATTAGGTAAGGTCTTCTTAGATTCAACCCTAAGGCACAATAAACAAGAGAAAACAGATAAATTGAACTTCATCAAAATTAAAACAACCCTTTTCTGCTTCAAGGGACACCACCACAAAATTGGAAAGGAATGACATAGACTAGCGCTGGGCATGGTGGCACCCACTTATAGTCCTAGCTATCTAAGAGACTGAGGCAGGAGAATTGTTTGAACCCAGGAATTTGGGGCCAGCCTCAAATCTAAAAGAATAAGAAAAATATATTCAAATCACACTATCTGAGAATAGACTTGCACATATATTCAAGTAACTCAATAATGACAACAACAATATTTAAAAATGATTTAAAAATTGGCTGAGTTAAATAGGCATTTCTCCAAAGAAGACCTAAAAATCGTCAAAAAAAAGCCCAAGAAAGAATTCTCCACTTCATCAGCTATCAGGAAATGCAAAGGCAAACTGTGGAAAGGTCCTGTTTGCCCTCGCTGGGATGGCAATAATCAGAGACAGGTAATAGGTGCCGCCAAGGATGTGGAGACGTTGGAGCCCTGACGCCCTGCGGGTGGGGCTGGAGAGTTGTTCGGCCACTGTGGAAACCAGTTGGGCAGTTTTTCAAGAGGTTAGACAGAGAGTTATCACGACACTTGGTAAGTTCATTCTACATGCAAGTCCTCATATATGCCCAAGAGGCCTGAGAATATGTCCATACAAAAATCTGTACACAAATGTTTATGACAATGTTATTCATAACAGTGAAAAGGTAGAAATAACCCAAATGGCAATTGACTGATGAATGGACAAAATATGGTGTAGCCTTACAATATTATTCAGCTGTTAAAAGGAATAAAGCACTAATATATGCTATAAAATAAATGAAACTTGAACACATTATTCTATGTGAAAGAAGCCAGATGCAAAAGGCCACAAATTGTATGGTGCCCTTTATACACTATGTCCAGAACAAGCAAATAAAGTCAGAAGGTAGGTTACAGGTTGCCAGGTGCTGGTGGGTGATGGGGGCAGGGCTGAGGAGTGACTGCCAGTACATATGGGTCTTTTTTCAGAGGGATAAAAATGTTCTTACATTGTGGTGACATTCCCATACCTCTGTGAATATACACAAACATACTGAATTGTGCACTTTGAATGGCTGAATTGTGTAATATGTGAATTATAATTCAATAAACAGGAAAAACAGAATAAAAAAACATGTCAGGAGATATTGTCAAGTGACACACGTAGAAGCAAGATCTTTGAAGAACTTAGCCACAATTCCAAATAGGAATTGGCTAAACATACATGCACCTTTCTTAGGGTGACCATTATGTGCTTAGGGACTAGAAAAATGAAATAAGTGAAGTGTTTTTAGTGAATGACTCCCAGGATAGGAACACAGGCTTGATACACAAACCTAGTCACCACCCTCAATTAAGTTCCATTCTTTTCTTTTCCCTTTGTCTTTTGATAGCTGAGGTAGTATACTGTTAGAACAAGACTGAGACTGGGTGTGGGGTCAAGTTCAGTGGTACACTGTGTGCTTTACATGCTCAAGATCCATGACTTAAGCTTCAGGGCATGTGTGCATCCATGCACTCACAGCCACACCTGTAAAAGATCGAGAATGCAGGTTGCCCAATATTTTGAAGAGTTTGGAAATTCCTATTATTCACTATATCATTCAGGTTCTTAATTTCAGGTAAGACTAATATTTATAATAAAAAGTTTGTGTTCTTTTTATGATGTCCTATGTAGTTTGTTGATTGTCATCTTCAGTCTTAATGATATGTTGATCATGGTTCCAAGGATGCTGCTACCACTGCTATTTTCTTTCATTTTTAAAAAGATGTTTATACTAAGGTTAGAGGGAGCCAAGCCATGTAAATATAGTAACACTAACAACCCCATCTAAGGACACGATGCTATTTGTAACAACTAGTTACCAGGACTATCTTCATGAAGCGACTTATTTTTCTCGATGGTTCTTCATTGTAGTGTTAAACACTACCAAAGATAACTTATTCATATTTCACTATACATTAGGAAACTATCAAAACAATAGTGTCCAGGGGACAACAGACTAAAGCTTGGTTGTGAAATAATCAGTATAACATAAATGTATTCTTCAGTGCAAATTAATCTATCGAGGTAAAAAATGCATAAAATCATTAAACTACATAAACAACAATACCTAATACAGGCAATGTTTTACAACATATTTACCTGGCTCTCTTTGGGTTAGCTCACCTTGTTCTCTAAGGCTTGCTGCCCTCAGTCCGAAAGTTGGGAAAATAAATCTAGTGAAATCATGCCATGACATGGATAACTCATTGTCCACAGGACCTGAAATAATCATTAGGTTTTCCTTTTCACTCCTTAGCCAATCAGTATATCCTGTCCAGTGTTTCTAAGAGAACGTCATTTTTCTTCACCATTTGTGTTCCTATAACTCAAGTCTAGGGGCTTATGGACTTATAATTAGATTATTCCAACAGTTTTCCAACTGGTTTCCTTTTTTCCATTTCTCACTACATTAAATTTAATCATTTAATCAAGTAAGATCTTTGTTTAATACCTTCACTGGCTACCCTACACGTGTTGAGTAGTCTTTGGACTTCATAGCCTGATAGTGAAGGACCTCACAAGGCATATCTAAATTTTCTTTCTAGATGTATCATCTACCCATCCTCTAGAACAAAACTGTTCTCTTTACCATTTCCTGAATTTCTGCTTATTCTTTTAGTGCCTTTGTTTATGATATTTCTCCTGCCTAGACTACCCTTCTATCTTTGAATAGCCTGTTTCAAGACCACTTTTGCCCATGGAATCCTCCCCCCTGTATATTTATAATTCGCAGTGAGCACTCCTTCCTTCAGTGTGATGAGTGTAATGGCCAGCACCATTCACTGGCAGTATTCATGTACAACTTCACATCTCACAGTGCCAATTCTTATACTATTTAACTTTTCCCCCTCCTCAGTAGCATTACAAACCACTTGGGGGCAGGTGTCATTTGTTATACTTGTTTCTTAGGTAATAGGAGCTGAATCTAGGATTTCACACATGGTAGTCATGCATTCTACAACTGGGCTACTTCTCTAGCTCTTTTTAGTTTATTTCGAGATGGGGGTCTCATGAAGTGGCCCAGGCTAGCCACAAACGTGCCATCTTCCTGCCTCAGCTTCCCAAGTACTTGGGATTACAGGTGTATGTCACCACATCAGGCCATTTACTGTATTTAGGAAGATTACCTACAGTGCATACTCTGTGCTGTGTGATGTTATAGGACTAGTTCACAGAAAGCTGCTAGAGTTTCCCCAAGGTACACAGATGGCAGTATTTACTCTAGGTGACAGTTCCTTACCTATCCATGTCAAATATGATCACTTTAATGGACAAATTAACTCTAGAGATTACTCCAAGATATTAAGTAATTGCAAACTGCCCCTAAAATAGTTCGGAATCTTCTATAAAATACAAAATTAACTCTTAATGAAGAAATTCACTCTCCCCTAAAAGCTTAAAAATGACATGTAGAGAAAAATGGCCAAGTGAGGAGCATAATCTTTAAGATTTACTTTATCTCAAAAGTGTTTTAAAACCAAGGCACCATACAAACCATTTATATTTAAATGTTTGGGTTTTGTATTATGTAATGTATTTTGTATTATATAATGTATTTTGTATTATATATTTGCCATATTACATAAGGCAAATAAGTACAGAATATGAAGTTTATGGAAGGCAACTGAAATTCTATGGACAAGTCAAGTTAAGAAAATTTTCTACATATCTTGGTTTGTCCTGAACTATCTAGGTGTCTGAGATTTTTCCTATATAGATATATAATCCCACCTAGCAGTTGCTAAATCTGTGGTGGTTATACACATTAACTCAAGATGAACTGGATAAATTCTATCAAAATGCTTCTTAACCATGTAACTGCAGAAAATAATCATTATATAATGATCACCTTGGTCTGCTGCCAAATCTTCAAAGTTGCACAGGATGTACTGACTAAAAATTCTTTACACATTTTGTTTAGTTTTATGGTCAGCATCAGGCAATGAAGCTTTAGCAACAATACCACTTGCTAGTAAAACCTGTGCCTCATGTAAACTCTTCACCTTGCAAATGGGGAAGCAGATGAACGGAACACCTAGCACCATTAGATCAGAACTACAAGGAACAATAGGCTTAGTATTTCTACATGAATCTTGTCCTTCTGAAATTTTCCTGTAAGTAAAAACGCTTTTGGTCCCTTTAGTCTAGACTTATTACTAATAGGCAAGAATTCATATTCTCTTCCAAATTTGAAATATCCATGTTTTATGTAAATGTTTATCAATTTCTTCTTCAAGGATCAGTATGAAAATGAATTGAGCTCCTGGTCAAGAAAAAGTCCAAAGTATTATTTCCTTCACTTCTAATTACAAATAGGTTTGACTTTTTATTGTGTTCCATTATACAATTTTACATAGTACCATTACTATCTTAAGCAATAATTAAGCAAATTGAAATAACAATTTTGAGCTCTACTTTTCAGCATATAGATTTACCTAAAAAAGTACAAACCAAGCACAGTGGTGCAATTTTCCAGGCACTTTCAAGTTGCTTAAATATTTACAAATATGTAAGCACCCTGTTTGAAAGAATGAAAATTTTGGTGTTGGGAGGAAACTCCATGGATATCAAATCTTAAATTTTAACATTTGCACATCTCTGAATATTCCTGAGAATGGTCAGTCTCATCATCCTTTACAGCCACATTTCCTCATACTTCGGCATATCTTGGGGAACCATAACCTCTGTCACTTGATGTACCACTAATTGCACAAAATACATGTAATGTGTTGCTCATCCAGGGAGAATGCATTGTATCTTCTTGTAATATCTAAAACAAAAGAAATACACATGGTTAACATGGAGCAAAAGAGCAACTGCCAAACCAAAGGACCGTGTATGAAATTACAGACACAGTTCAATTTATCACCGACACTGAGCTATTTAAAATGACAGAAAACAGAAAGAGCAAAGAATAACATTACCGACTTAAGTCTTCAAAGCTGTATTACAAAGGCAGCATTCAAAAAAGCAGAAAAGATCTGGTTACTCATTAAGAAAAACAAAAGATCATAAAATGCAAAATTCAATAAAAAGCAAGAGCTAATGTAAACAGATGGTCACCACAGGAGCTCTCAACAGTGGAATATGCTTTGATAAGAACTTATGGATTATTTTTTAACACAGTGATTCCCAGAATCACCTGTGGGATTTTTTAAGCATGCAAATTCCTATTCTCCTTTCCTGGAGACTTGGAGATAATAGCAAATAAAGATAAAAGGCCCCAGTGCACATTTTTAAAGATACTATGATTATTTAAGCTAATAAATATAGAAGATTTTTTCTTGGAAATGAGGAAATTCATAAATATAAAATATAAATGTTATAGTTCCTTAAGTACATAAACATATACATTCATATTAGTATAAAAATTTAAAAATTATTTCATGTTCTCAAAGTCAAAGTAACAGAGACCTGATGCTGAGACTAGATGGAGGAAAAGAATCATGTACACATTATATCTGACCTCTTTAAACCTTGCAGACCTAGTCTCAAGCTCTAAATACTCAGTTTGCAAGCTACCTATGAAACTTCAGTAGTAAGCCTTCAAACTGGTCTGTGATAGCAGTACTAAAGCAGATCATTTGTGTTGCCAAATTATAAAGTTTAAATAAAGTCTACCACTGAGACATTTCTTCTTAAAAAAGGCTCAATTCATGACACTAATTTGAAAGTATACTAGAAGTTTAAGAGACAACTAATTGATTATCCACTGCTGTCAGATAAGACAAGTAACTATGGTATTTTTCACTGAGAACAAATTACAAAACAGTATAATGGCCACTACCAACTATATCTAATTAAGAAATCTGCAATTAACAGTTTTAAGATAAGGTTAATTCTCTTTAAAAAGTCAAAAGCTTAAAGAAAATTTTAAAAGTACTTCATACTTTGGCATACTGTAACAGATTACATTCGAATGGCCAAGAAATATGCAGGCCCTTTCTTTTGTTGGCATTTATGGAACTCACGAATATTTCACATTTTATTACACATATTCACTTTGCCTTCTTTTGCAGCATTACTGTAAGTCTCAAAATGTATGACTGAAAAGCTCTATTTTACTATTTGGTGGGAAATATTAATTGATTTATAAAACGTCACTATAAAGTCAAATATCTGCATAAAAATATAAACCAACACAAAGTAAGAGTTTTCTGGGTTACTGTTGTGGTTTATGTCTAGATGTCCCCCCAAAGCCTCATGTGGTCATAGAGTGCTTCTGAAGGTGACTAAATATAGAGTGTGTGACTGATTCATAGTGTAATGCTGGGATTAAGGGTGCTGGGATTAAGGGTGGGTGATTACTGGATTGATTCACTGATTGGCTTGGCACTGTCCTAATCCTGGTAGACTTGATGCAGTATAAGGCACAGAAAGAGGCTTGTCTCTCTCTCTATAACTCCTCTTGTTGATTTTGCTGTCTTCTGCCACCACAAACTGCTGCCCCTCTGCCATGCCATCCTGACTTGGAGCCAGCTGATTATGGACTGAAACCTCCACAAAAAGGTAAGCTAAATTAACCTTTCCTTCCTTAACTTTGGGTGTTGGGTATATTGTCTCAGCAATGAGAAAAGTAACTAAGACAGTTAGCTAACAATATACACTATCAAGGGTCTAAAATATTGATCTCAGCCAGGCAGGGTGGTGCATGCCTATAATCCCAGCACTTGGGAGGCTGAGGCAGGAGGATTGCTGGAAGTACAAGGCTAGCCTGGGCTATAGTGAGTTTCAGGCGAACCTGGAATGTATAGCAAGACCCTGTCTCAAAAAGCCAAAAAAGAAAAATATTGCTCTGTACAACTAAGAGAAATAGCCATGGCTTATGGGAATAAGAGAGGTGAGACACAGGTGTGAAAGATGACAGGGAATTTAAAAAATTGCTGGGGGGGTCTTTAGAAAATGACTACTCAAAACATCTTGATCACAGTGCTAACAGCAAATTAAATAATTTTCTTTCAATTTGCATAATTTAGAGTCTAGGAGTAGGTCAGACAGCTATATGCAAATGAAATAATTGTTAGATAGTATACACTGGCTTGAAAGAGCCTGGGCAGTTCTTTCATATCTTGTGTGATGGAGTCTCTGCTATTTTTTTTGGTATGCATTACAAGGAAAAGAAACTCATCAACCAGTTTTTAGAAACCAACCATATACTCTACTTGATAACAAGACATACTTCTGGGCAGGGGTGCTAACAGAGAGGGGCCCTCCTTGTGCTCATTGGCTGACCTGGATACAGACAATAAGAGAAGTGGAAAGTCGCCTGCCTTCCTAGTGTTGATCATCTGGTTGCTCTGAGGAGAGAGAAACGGGCCTCCGAAGATCAGGCTGCACAGAGATGCAGGGGAGCTGCATGTACTCATTCCTAAACAGGCTGGGAGAAGTGAGGGCAGCAAAAAGATGCAGAGCAGTAACAGCAGGCTCCTCAGCAAACAAGACTTCCAGCTGCAGAGAATGGCCATGTGGGAGATTGGCATAGTTGGTCCCCTTAATTAAGCACGTGGGATGGTCAAAGTCTGGCTGACCCTAATTCTCTATACTGAGGAGATGACAGAAATGGAAAAGCAGGGTTCTGACCACTCAGTGCAATTTTGGGCTAATTATGATGAAATTTCTCACATATCTTTCTAAGAAAAAGCATACAAAGCAAATTTAGAGACACGGAGTCTGACCAAAAGTCAGCTAGCTTTTATTGTCCTACAAGTGTCTCTCATTTGCTTTTCCCTATCACTGCACGATACTTCTTTGATGCTACACACTGACTGCTTTCAAGCCATCACTGAAATACAGATTCTAGGACACAGGATGTTCTCCTTTCTAGGACCAGCTTTAAGAATATATTCTCCTGGATCTGGGCTGTAGCTCAGTGGTAGAGTGAATGTTTAACTTATGTGAGCTCATGGGTTTGATCTCAAACACCACACATATACACACCAAAAGAATATATTCTCTATAAGAATATATAGAGCTAGGAATGAAACCAAAGGCCTCCCACTTGCTAGCCTCTCCTACTGAGCTATATCCCCAGCTCGCTACATTGCCCAGAAAGGCCTCAAACTTTCTATCCTCCTGCCTCAGCCCTCTGAGTACCTTGGATTACACGTATGCACCACTGTGTCTGGCTTCTCTGTTTCTTTCAATAATTCTTAATTTCTTAAAAAGTGAGTATATTGTTTTTGAGACAAATATTTATCTTAGTGGGTGTTCTTGTTAGATAGGAAATGAAAGAGACTTTATGGTAACCTTAAAAGGCACAGTCACTGATGGACTGAATCATTCTGCTAGAACATTTACAAATATGTTTATTTATTTATTTTATTATTTATTTTAATCTTTTTTGAGGCAGGGTCTTCTCCCTATGCAGCTCAGGCTGGCCTTGAGCTCTCTCTGTAGCCCAGGCTGCCCTCAAACTCTGAATGATCCTCCTGCCTCAGCCTCCGGAGTGCTGGGATTACAGGGGTGCGACAGAACGCCCAGCTACAAATATGTTTAAGATGTCAAAATAACTAAGTGACAATCCAAGTACAAGGCAGTTGTAAACACAAATGCCAGGGCACAAATATAGAATGAGGCAAACTACTCCTGAATGTTCCGTAAGGGCCCATAAATATGTAATAGTGCTAACTTTTAATTATGACATAATTGGGCTTAATGTGATAATCAGGACTTTAGTTTTATATTATTCAGGCTATTTTACTAAGAAAACTGTAATTGCCACTAATCCTTAGTGCTACATTAAAATGCTAAGAAGTTTTACAAAACTAGTTTTGTAGGCTGTATGGGTATGAACACAATCCCCAAGTTTTGGAATCATTTAGGATTTCACCTAAACCACAAAGTCTAGTATTTTTAGTAGGCAAGATAGGAGTACTCATTTGGGGACTTTGCTACTGAGCCAATTATTTCACTTCTTTAGGACTCTTCTTCAAAGACTCTTCATCTACGTTCAGAGTAGATCAATTCAGACTCACTAGGCTATCTGCTTCTAATGCCATTGTAGCATAAAGAAGAAAATAGTTTATTATTCATAACTGTCTTAGTAACAGCTCTAGACAGCCGATTCAAATTTGAGGTATGTTATACCACTTAAATGATTTACAATAACAAGCAAATTTTAAAATACAGACCGAGTGATTTTAAGATGATAAATTCCAAAGTAATATATTTTGTTCAATAACATTTTAGGGACCCCGGATAATGTTTTCATTGTCAACCACCCTAATACTTGCCTGCTCATGGATGATGTCAGACAGTTCTTTTACCATGTCTCTGAAATTTGACTTTAGCCCTTCATGGTACTCAACTTGATCCTCTTTAATTAGTCGCTCATTTAGTTCAAGTGCAATGCTACATGCTTGTATGAATTTCCTGTGGGTGAATATCAAAGACAGAGTTCTGTTTTTTATTCTTAGGAAACCTCACCCACAATTTTTTAATTTTTTTTTATTTTAAAGACAAAAGAATGGAGATACATAAACCAGAATAACACAAAAACAATGCAGGAAATACCAAATTATAGAGAAAATAGTAGGGCATTAGCACTGGGTGCTGTATTACATAATGTTATCTTCACATTTGTTATTCAGTTATATAGATGATGGCTCGTTTGATTAATCAGTTTTCTTCACCCTCATCTCCATTGTTCGACCACCCAATCAGTCATCTTCCCTCTGACAATAACTGTACTTTTGGGTTGATTTACTCCGTCGGGCTCTCACATTGGGAAGAGATGCGGCTGCTTCAAATTAAGGTGTAACAAACATGTGCGCACACAAATTGCTACGGCAGGAGGTGGAAAAGCACCCATCCTCAAAGACAGTAAATAGGCAGGGAACCAGGTTCACTACAGTCAAGACCCCACTGACAAACCCTCAAGACCACTGGGGATCTGGTCGAGTCCTTACTGACAATTTGATACCTCATTTTAACCATGGCTTTCCTGAATGAAGATTAGAATTTTTTATTTTCTCACTGCACTTGTTAATGTCACTTCCTAAATTGGAGATACTTTCCCCTATCTTTTCTACCTTTGTCCTCTGATTTCTTATCTTCTTCAAAACCTGGTTCAAAACACATGCCTACATACTTGTTACATTATACACTTTGTATTTGATCAGCTAGAGTTGTGCTAACATTAATTTGTATCTGTGAATACAATGAGTCATTCATTCTAAAAGGGTTTATTTGGGGTTACTATGTACCCATTAGAGTTGTAGGTTTTAGAGGTGTGAAGTATTTTCCTGAGCCTGACAAGAGTGGGTCCATAGAGTTTAGGACCTATCATAAAAGTATTTTCCTATTACTTCATGTGTTTATGTTTAACATCCACAATTAAAGTGTATAGCTGAGGCGACAAGGTACCTCTTTGTTCATATATTTAATAAATGCCTGTTATAGCAACTAGTAGAGTCTTTTGTACATGCCAGGCATGTATGATTCATTAATGCTGCTGATTGAATGACTACTGGTTATTCTGCAGCTTGAAATACCTGATAACCCATAGACAGGAGAAGTAAATGACCTAAGTCAGGAACAAATGAGTGAATTAATTTCCTTCCTTCCTTCCTTCCTTCCTTCCTTCCTTCCTTCCTTCCTTCATATGTTTTACTCAAGTTTTTGTCCTGTTCTGAATATAAACTTCTTTCATTTTACTAAACAGATTGTTTTCTAATGTAAGAACATTCCAACATGCCTTACCTTACAAGGCTGATCACTGCAGACAGTATATTACAGGCCTAGATTTGCAGAACCCAAGGGGAAGCAAGGACACAGGACAGGAGGAAGTCCATGCACTTTGCAATCCCACTTTACTCATGCCCTAAATGGTCTGAAATGCTATAACCTGAGGTCAATCGGGCAAAGCAGGAAATCACATAATAAATGTAGTAGGCTTGTTTTTGTGTCACTTAAAATATCCAAAGCAATAAATAAACTGGCATATTTAATCTCCTGGGTCACGGGAGCATGGTTAACATCCCGCAGCATGAAACAGAGCATGCTTTTCCTTAATACAGCACCACACAGAGGTCACTTAGGCATTTTAAAAGAGCATAAATCCTTTTCTTGAGACTTATTGGGTGAATAGTGTGTTGTGTTTGGAAGAAAGTAAAAGAAAAGAATAGAGATCTAATCTGAAAACTGCAAAAACACTTACCTAAACATGTCTTTCAGCTCATTCACTTTCTTAGGTGGATACTTGCCAGCTTGACTGTCATTTAAGAAAGCCCTTGCATATGCTAATGGACCAGCATTGACCTAAATTACAAACGGAGAGAAATAAGAGTGTTGTCAGCATGCAGTCAAAGGAAGTTTTTACATGTCTCCCTTTTATTAAATCCCCAATCTCCAGGTGTGATGGTTTATGCCTGTAATCCCAGCACTTGGGAGGCTGAGGCAGGAGGATTACTGGGAGTTTAAGGCCAGCCTGGGCTACATAGTGAGTTCAAGGCCTGCCTGAAGCACATAGTGGGACCCTGTCTCAAAAAACAAACAAAAAACCACACCAAACCAAACCAAACCAAAACAAACAAAAAACCCTAAGGGCTGGGGCTATAATTTAGTGGTAGAGCACTTGTGTACCTCATTGAGAACCTGAGTTCAATCTCCAGTGCCAAAATACTAAAAAACCTTCAAATACATATGAAATCCATGTATGACTAATATGCTTATTATGCTTACAACTTTGTGTGAGAAATCACTAACTAAAGCAACTACCTGGAACAAGGGCATACTAATAAATTAGTTAATGATTTCTGATTTGTAAATATAAGGTTTAGCTGGTTTTAGGGATTTATGTTAAAAGTCTTCTAGATAATATAAAAAGTACAGAAATTAAACTTAATTCCTTTTTTAGGGTAACACAAATTAATGCATAGTTTATGCACTCAATAAGAACATAACTCACAATTACAATTACTGCTTGCTCTGTGCCTGTATGTAAGCAGGAAAAACATTAAGAAACACCAAACACATGTTAGGAATCAACATACCTGCACAGAAACACAGCCTTGCAACTTAAGTTGGAGCTGAATCATGTCTACATCCACAGAGGAGCATAGCTTTTGCAGTTCTGCAGTTTTGTCTTTTATTTCATCAGTAGCAACATCAATTGGTTTTAAATTAATCTGCTGTTCACAGTTTATAGGAATCCTCTTCTTTACGTAGGGAAATGAGTTTGAAGCTATTAAAATGTTAAGATTGATTTACTATCTTTGGAAAACCATTTGTTCAAATAGTTGAATTAAAGGAAAAAATCCATTGTGTTTCAATCTCTCCATTTTTTCTCTGTAAGATGACAGGGTACTGTATAATACTGTTTCAGGATTGAAGGATCAATTCTCTTTGTGAAACACCTCTAAAAATCATGAATGACATATGGGAAAATGATGGCTTATCACAAGGACATGCTTGTACAAACTTGTAACTGAACAATAAAACAACAAATGATTACATTTTCAGTTACATGTTCCTGCCAGCCAGCTGGTACTTCTGTGTATCAAAAAAGGGCAAGACAAATATGAAGTTAATAAGAAGTATCTTACTTACTCATCAAGATTGTACGGCGTTTACACTGTTCTTCTATACAGCCTTGCTTCTTGCCTGATAAAGTGTAAGGTGCCTCAAAAACAAATCTGTTGATATTGTGATTTCTTTCAAATTCAGTCTTCCTTTCCATGAGTTCTTTATCATCAAAGTAGGGCTTCACATAAGTGACTTGGATATGAGCAAATTTTGGATCAAGCTCTTTGGCATTTACCTATACAGTAAGAAAGGTTTTAAAAATTCTTTAAAAATTCAGATGGAAGGGCAAAGGAAATATAGGTGACCAACTGCTTTGACACTACATGAGAAACACTGTTGTTATGATTATGCTTCCAACTGAATACCTACCTGCAGAAGGTCTGACTTTTTAAAATGATTATTTATTTATGATTATACAGAAGACAGATGCCTATTTGGTGACTTCAGGAATATAGGAGGGAAATAAAAATTACTGTAATTCTACTGCCAAGCAATGATCGATATTCACATTTTCACATACTTCCTTCTAACATTTATGTGTTAAATATACAATATATTAAATATATATCAAGAAAACCAAGATCATACTGAAAATATTTATTATCTGATTTCTCAAAAATATATCAAATGCATTATGTGAATCCTACCTCAATAAAAAGTATAGTTATAATTCTATATTAGAGTCATTGATATGACTTTCACTTGCTTGTGGATACACATAATTTACTGAACCATTTCTTTGTTAAGAGACAGGCAACTTTCTAATATTTTTGCTATGGCAAATAACATGTCAATGAATATCAAATATAAAACTATACATTTAAATTTTTTTCTTAGGATAAATTCCTAGAGTAGAAATTATATAGTTAACAGTTTTTTATGGTTTTAAGTATTTTGATATGTATCACCTAATCATCCTACAGAAAAGTTTACTAGTTTGGCTATCTATAAGCAGTGTTTGACATCATAAGAGTGGGTACTCTTAACTGCTTTGTTTTAATTCTATCTTGTGGAGAAAGGAGACTATAAGAGAATACACTGATTTCATTTCAGAAACATAAAAGGTAATTTAGTTCAGTGGTAAAGCACTTGCCTAGCATGTTCAAGGCTCTGGGATCCATCACTAGCACCATAAAAACAAAACAGAACAAAACAAAGCAAAAGTCTTGCTGTGGCTTTGGACTATTTCATAAGTGGTGTAAATTCCAGGCTAAGAAGCTATGCTGCTGGACATAGCTGGCAGCGATTCTACCTGTCAGAGCTTTGTCTGTGGACTCTCCCACCTTCCCTCTAAGCATATTTCCATGAACTTAGCATAACGCCCTGGATCCTCTTTCAGTGTCCTCTACCATTTGCCTTGTACCTTGGGTACTGGTAAGTTGGTTAATACCTGTACAATTTATGATAGTCAGCCTTCCTATGTTTAATGTATGAAGTAAAAAAAGGAAACAAAAGCAACAAAAACCTTCCAAGAAACAGTCTCTGTATCCTTTTCCCCTCTATATATGCAGTAGGATGAATGAAGGATAGTAAATTTCTTAGCATCTTTAATTTTTTACACTCATTCTATGATTTGCCTATTTCCAGATATATTAATCTTCTTTTATTTCCCATTGAAAAGCTAGAGTTTCATGCAGGTGTGGTGGTACACTCCTAAATCACAGCACTCTGGGAGGGTGCGGCAGGAGGACTGCAAGGTTCACCTGGACAATTGAGTGATACTCTGTCTCAAAATTTAAAAAATAAAAAAACCAAAAACAAATAAAAGGTCTGGTAATGTAACACAGAGCAAAGGCCCTGGAGTCAATCTCTAATACTGCAATGAAATAAAATAGAATAAAATAAAAAGATACAGTTATCCAGAGTTACAAGAGTTAAGGTTAAGACAAACATAAAAGTGAAATAAAATAGAGGTCAAGCGGCTGGGAGTGCATCTCAGTGGTAAAGTACTTGCATTTTGCCTCTTTTCCCTTTAATCGCATATTCGTTTCATTGTGATATTTCTAATTCTTCCGTTCTTTTAAATGCTTAGATGACTATGCCCATTATATGGGTAATAATACCATTCATTTAGCCATAGGCTAAATGGCTGCTTCCAGGCTTTTGCTATGCAAATTTTCCAGCAGGGAACATCTAAACATATGTATGCATATCTACAAGACAAATTCTTTTGTACTCGGATTGAACCCAGGATCTCTACACTGAGCTCCTTCCCCAAACCTTTTTTTGTTATTTTGAGACAGAGTCTGTAGTTTGTTATGTTGCCCATGGTGAGCTCAACCTTGGGAGTGCAGGGATTATAGGTGTGTGCCACTACACCTGGCCAAGATAAAATCTTTAAAGATAAAATTGTTCAATTTACAGAAACATGCATTTAAAATATTGGAAGATAATGCCAAGCTCCTCTTCAAATTATCTGTGCCCTTAAGCAGATTTTGTTCTTTTGGAAGGTAAAGGAGTACTTTACTTTTGCACATTAAGGAAACTATCAAGTCCCTTATAACATGGTGTATTTCACATAACCTGTGTACCTCCTCTCACATACTTTAAATCATCTCTAGATTACTTATAGAGAATATAACATAAATGCTACATGAAAAGTTATGTTGTTTAGGGAATAATGCTAAGAAACAAAAGTGTGTTCATATTTAGTACAGATGTAATTTTTTTCTGAATATTTTCAATCCATGGTTGGCTGGGTCTACAGATGTAGAACTCACATACATGGAAGGCTGTATTTTAAACATATAAACTGTTAATGATGTGTGCTACCTATGGGATGTGATTGAAATACACTATACAGCGTGTCTGGAGTTCAGCTGGCTGTCACTGGCATCTTATGGCCAAAGAATGCATTTGGCAAAAAAATGCATATGGCCAGGCATGGTGGCATATGCCTGTAATCCCAGTACTCTAGAAGGCTGGCACAAGCAGATCACAAGTTCGTGCCCAGCTTAAGCAACTTAGTGACTCAGAGAGACAATGTATCAAAATAAAAAGTGAAGAAGGGCTGCGGATGTGGCCCTGGCTTCACTCCCTAATACCAGGGGAAGGCCAAGATGCGGAGGGCAGGATGTTGTAAATATCAGACAGAAAGAGGGGACACAGTGGGAGGCAGGCCAGAGCCACTGCCATTGCCATGACCAGTGGTAACTGGTGTGAGCTCACCAGCCAAAAGAACAGTATTAAAAAGTAGAGTGACTTGGTTAAGGGAAAGTGCCAAGATGACAGGCTTTCTGGTGCCACCCGCAAGCACAGGGACTCAGAGATGATGCAGCACAAGCAGCAAAAGACAAATTAGAAAAAGGAGGAACTCAAGTAGCTTTATGGCTGCATACCCAACATCCCTGCCCTTCACTTGTGTACCTGAATCTAGTCCTGCCATGCTCTTGTTCCCTCCAGGAGCGCTCACTGGTCTCAGCCTGGAAGTCATTCCCTTTTATCTGAGTCTGCATGCATCCCTTTTGTGCTTCCTGCCCCTCAGGTAGCCTCTCTCCCTCTGGGCCACTCCTGAAGGTGAGGGATAACCACTTCTCGGTATTTTTGTTCTTGTGGGGGTATACCCCAAAGTATTCAAAGCAACCTTGTAATTAAAAAAGCATGTTGCTCAGTAAGCTGGGTAAGCTTGATTGTGTCAGCCTGACTGTTTTGGGAACTGCTCAGATGAGGAAACTTCTTGTGTGTGTGTGTGTGTGTGTTGGGGGGGTCGTGGAGGTGTGACTTTGGGTACCACATCTGGTTTCTGGCTCCTTCCTTTCTGGAGCTGTTCCCCTTCTCTGCATCCCAGACATCATGAATGAAGCAGTCTTGCTCTGCCACTCCCTTCTGACATGAATTTCTTGCCCTGGAAAATGCTGACCATGAACGGAATCTTCTAAACTATGAGCCAAAATAAAACGCCCCTCCTTTAAAAGGTGGGTGTCGGGTGTTTTTTCCTGCAACAAGAAAGCTGACCAACAGACTCAACACCTAGTATCATGTCCATTTTACCAGAGAGAAAAATGAAACAAAGAGGGTTAAGCAACTTCCCCATGGCCACTCATCTAGGAAGTGGCAGAAAATGCAAATTTGAAATCCAGTGTCTTGCTGCAAAGCCCCTCCCTTCTTTCCCCATCTAGAGGGTTATATTTCCATGCTTCTCCACCAGTGAAGAAATGAAAAAAGGAAGGCCCAATGTCCCAAGAGTACAGTGAACAAATAATGGGTTCAAAATGCAGGGAACAGGTTACCTTGTCTGAATCCTGAATGATCTTGACATTTTCTGTACCAAACTTTTCACCATACAGTTTAACAAGTCTCAAGGAAATCTCCGAGAGGCCAGTGAGCTTTGGCTCTTTATAGATATATTCCTTTCCATCCTCTTCTTCAAAAAATGTCTATTATAAAGTTACACAAATAATAATGTGTAAAGAATATGAATGAAATATTTAAAGAAAACTCACTAAATAATTAGGAACAATATATCTGAGATAGACTTTAAATCATATCAGTAAAAGCCACATGCAGATATTTACCCTTCAAACCTCAAATGATTGAGAATTTTCAAATTCATAAGCATATGAACATATTATTCACTTGAAGACAATTTCTATATTAGATGTATCTCCTGCCCTGTATACTCATTTGTTTTCTATTTGAAAGTATTAACTCACAGTAATTTAACATATACTTTAAGAAACTTAACAGAAAATGAAACGGAAGGAGACAGCCAAACTTTACAAGGTATACTTTGACCTAGTGATTTAGATAGGAGAGTTAAGTACATTTCACAATTAGGGAGTTTCCTGCTACAGCAATGGGTACTCTACCTAGCTAGAATCCTAGAACCAATAACTGCTGCGACAGTAATGTAATGAGCCAAAAGTGAATGTTGAAAAATATACACAATAATTAACTAAAACATGCTTACCTGGCCATAAAAGGCTACTCTGAAGAAAGTACCCAAAAGTCTTTTTTTAGTGTGCATAACCTCCAAGATTTTTGTGTAAGCTCCATGCAGAGTTCTGTAAACTTGAGTAAGTTTCTGAAAAATGAGAGTAGACAAATTGGCTTTGTCTTTTGCTTGTTCACTAAAATACCTTCAAGATGAATATACAATAATAAAAAGCACCAAAGTTTCTTTTTAAAATTGTTTTGGTAGTGCCATTCACATCTTATTCGTCCACTGTTATAATTAGACAAAAGTAGTCAACCACTTGAGATCGAAGGGTAGAATTCACATTTTGCAAAATAACAGTGAATTTAAATTTTAATATCAAGTTTCATTTTATTCACATTTTAGTGACAATTTATATTTATAAAATATTGTATTATCTGGATTTGATCTGCAACATCACACACACAAAAAACATGAATGTTGTATTACTTAATGACCAGTGATGCTCAAAATCTTTTTATGTTTCCTTTAGGCCATTTATATGTCTTCTTTGAAGAAACATCTATTCATGTCCTCTGTCCATGTTAAAAAATTGGGGTGTTTCTCTTTCTGTTGTTGAGTTTTAAGAGTTTGTATGTGTATTCTGGGTACTAAGCCCTTAGCAGATTGTGATATGCAAATATTTTCTATACTTGAATTATTATAATTGAAAGGGTAGCAAAGTCTTTGTTTGAGCATTCAGGTAGAGAGATGAGAATAAACAATCTGTGAAAAAGCTTTTGGTAAGGAAAATAAAATGCTGATACAAAAATAAGTAAAGGGCTACGTGGACGTAGGTCAGCGGTAGAACCATGCCTTACTTACACAAAGCTCTGAGGTCCAGCCCCAGCATCACAAAGAATAGCAACTAAATCACAGCTAATAACAATTAAACTTTCACTAGTAGTGAAAGCCTTAATGAAGATTGCTTCAATACAAGCTCAGTATTTCCCAAGAATATCTTCTTCTGCATACCCAGGAAAAAGGGTCCAATGTACAAAGAACTTTTAGTATTAAGTATGTGAAAAGAAGACATACAGAATGTAGGAAAATATTTGCATATCACAATCTGATGAGGGCTTACTATCCGGAATGTATTACAAACCTCTTAAAACAACAACAAAAAGACAAACACCTTCATTTTTAAAATGAGCAAAGGACATGAACAGATGTTCATGACACACAAATAGCCAAAAGGAGCCAGCCATGGTGGCACATGCCTGTAATCTCAGCATTCAGGTAGTTGAGGAAGGAGGATTGTCATTAGTTTGAGGCCAGCCTGGACTACATAGTGAGACCTTGCCTCAAAAAATGCCTAAGAGGAAACATGAAGAGATGCTCAACATCACTGGTCATTAAGGAAACGCAAATCAAACTCCCAATGATACTGCTTCACACTCACTAGGATGGCTTTAACAAAGCAAAGCAAACCAAAACACACACACAGAATGTTGGTAATGATATGGAGAATCAGAAGCCCTAACACATCGATGATGGGAATGTAAAATATGTAGTCACTCCAAAAAGTTTGGTGATTTCTCAAAAGATTAACCACAGAATTATGATATGACCAAGGAATTCAAACCCCACGTATATATCCAAGAGAAGTGAAAATATACATTTACACAGAAACTTGTACGTGAATGTTTATAGCATTATCTATAACAGTCAAAAAAGGTACATCTACTAATGGATGACTGGATAAACAAACTGCAGTATATCCATACAGCAGAATATCATTCAGCCATAAAAGGAATGAAGTTCTGACATATGCTACAACTTGGATGACACTCTAAATGTTACACAATCAGATATAAAGGTCAGATATTATTCCTTTTATATACTATATCCTAAGTAGGCAGTTTATAGGAACAGAAAGCAGATTAGTGGTTATTGGAGAATGGTAGTGCATTGGGGAGTGATGATGTGAAAATTGTTTGTGGCACTGGGTATGGAATCCAGGGCTTCATGCATGCTAGGAAGATGCTTTGCCACTGAGCTACGTCCCCAGACCTGATGAGGTGTTTTTATGGGGTGTGAAAAGGACGAGAAACTAGAGATGGTAGATATATAACACTGTAGCTATGCTCCCACTGGCTTGAAACAGATAGTACATGTATGACTGTCTCATCAGGTGGTGTGTACCACTTGTGGTACAAAAATATCTAATCACGCTGGGTGTAGTGGTGCATGCCTGTAATCCTAGCACTACGGAGGCTGAGGCAGGAGGATCCTTGTGAGTTCCAGACTAGCCTGGGCCACAAAGTGAGCTCAAGGCCAGCCTGAACTGTCTCAAAAAGACAAAGAAAACCAAAAAAATCTAATCACTTTTATTAGTCTTTTTACTAACAAAACTAATACAAAGTCTGTAAGTAAACCAAATCTAGTCAGTTGCTTAAATTTGAATAATTACTGGTTAAATATAAATATTAATACTGTTCATATCAATTAATAAATTATTATAATAATCAACAAATTTATTTCATTAAATTAAATGAAATATATTTATATTTTTGAACAGTTTATCAATACTTAATTCTCTAAATTTTAACATGGAAATCTTATAAGCTCCCTATTGCTGGTATATATAATATGCATTCACAACTAACTATTAAAAATTAGTTATATTACAATTTTTTATACCATTTTAATGTTTTCCTTAAGGAAATGTAATGTCATTGAGTTTACTAAATCAATGTCTTTCTTGGCATTATTGTAATCAAAGGCCCCCTGAGAAGGGGTACAAGTGGCTGGATGGGACAGTTATGCAAGCCAGCAGGAAGGATTGAACAAACAATTAAACATTAACTGTCCCTTTCAATAAAGCAATAGAGGTCAGTAGTACTATTCTCTCAGTTACCCATGTGTATATATAGATATGTCCATATTTTTCCCTTTTTTTCTCTTTTCCTTCATCCCAGTTGTTCCCTCCCTTTGAGCAGTTTCTTTCCCTTTCACAATATCTACTATACCTTTCATATTTTTTTACTCTTTCAGGTTCCTACACAAGTAAGACAATACAGTATTTACACATGTGGGTCTGATTTATTTCGCTTATGAGTATGGACTCTAGATGCATCCATTTACCTATGAAAAGCCTCAAGTTTATCTTTCTTTACAGGTGAGTAATATTCCATTATGTGAAAATAACACACCTTTTTTACACATTTCTCAGTGGATGGGCATTTGGGTTGTTTCCATGATTTAGCGATTGCAAATTAAGCAGCTATAAACATGGGTGCACATGTATCTCTGTGGTATGTTTGTAGAGCGTCTGAAAAAATACCCAAAAGGGACATAGCTGGGTTGAATGGGACCTCTAGACCTAGTTTACTGAGGAATCTCCAGACAGATCTCCACTGGGGTTGCACCACTCCACACTCCCACCAACAGTGAAAAAGCGTTCCTTTTTCCCCACAGCCTCGCTAGCATTTGTTATTGGTTGACTTCTTGATGATAACCATTCTTTCTGCGGTGAGATGGAATCTCAGTGTTGTTTTAATTTGCATTTCTTGAATGACTAATGATGTTGAACATTTTTTCATGTATTTATTTTCAATTTGTATTTCTTCATCTGAGAAGTGTGTATTCATCTCAGATGCCCATTTTGGATTGGATCTTTAAATTTGGGGGGGTCTGGTTTTTTTAGTTTTTTATATGTTCTAGATAGAAGTCCTTTGTCTGAGGGCTCCTGGGGCTTCCAGGTCTTCAGGTGTGATCCATAATGGTGACTCAGACTAATGTGTGACTCATAGTAACCACGGGGCATAGGGCACCAGTCTGAGCTCCCCTGATGGCTGGCTAATGGTGCCCTGGACTCAGGTGCGACTCACAATGTCCACAGAGTGTGGGTGTTGGTCTGAGTTTCCTGGGTGGCTGGCTGATGGTGACCCAGACTAACATGCGACCCACAATAACCACAGGGCACCAGTCAGAGTTCCCCCAATGGCTGAGTAATGGCGCCCTCAACTCGGGTGCGACTCACAATCTGCATTGCACACTTTAAAGTATTAATTGTATATCATTTGAATTTCATCTCAATTAAGAAAAAGAGGGGTTGGGGTTGCAGCTCAGTGATACAGCACATGTCTAGCATGCTCAAGTTTCTGGGCTTGATCTCTAGCACCACTAAGAAAAATAAAACAAGGCAAGAGTCGCAGAATTTTGTCAGATGTGGTGGTATACACTTATAACTGCAGCATTCCAGCCTGGGCTATAAAGTAGAAGCTTGTCTCAAAGAAAAGTTTAAAAGACCAATGGATGATTCTTTAACCATTTTTCTACATTATCTCCTACAGTTGAGCATAGTTTCAAGGAAATCTTCCTGACTTTGGCCATTATCTGACAATTTTAATCCATTCTATAGAGGTACACTCAAAAATAATCCCTAGATTAAGATCTTGGAAAGGATTACGTCATTTCATGCAATATGTCAGGGGATCTACATACTTTTACATCATTAAAAAAGGAAAAGAAAGGTAGAGCCAGTCTTGGTGGGGTGTGCCCGTAATCTCGGCACTCTGGAAGGCTGAGGAAGGAGGATTGGAAGTTCAGACTCAGGCTGGGTAGCATACGAAGACCTTGTCCCAAAATTAAGAAAAACTAAGACAGGGCTGAGAATGTGGCTCGGTGTTAAGGCCCTGGGCTCAATTCCCAGCAATGCAACAAACAAACAAAAACATAAGGATTAGTTTCTCCACAGAGAATATAATTTCTTTTAGTGTGTAGAGAAAATATATTTCTCTTTCTTTTCTACTAAATGGTTGTGTAGCATAATGCTCCTTGGGTTTCTTATAGCCTCATCCTCACCTTAAGAAAACTGGATCTGTATTTTGAAACTCTTACAATGCTTATTAGAATGTAATGCCTTGATAGAAGTAATGGCAAATCTTATTTTATCTCATAGGCTGTTCATGGCCATCATACATTTATAGTTAATTATTTAATTTTAATTTATTAATATAATCTTAATCTTCACTATGATTTTTAGGTCTGCTCTTTATATACCAACAGTATGGCAAAGAAGCTGTGTATGGCAGCACATGTTTATAATCCCAGAAATCAGGGAGATTGAAGCAGTTGGACTACAAATCCAGGCTGAGCCTGGGAAATTTTGCAAGACTGTCTCAAAATAAAAAGTGAAAAACAGCTGAGGATATATTTCAGTGAAAAGTCTCTGGGTTCCATCCCCTGTACCACCAAACAAGGCAAAATGAAACAACCAAACAGAAAAAAACCACACACACACACACACACACACACACACACACACACACACATGCACAGTGTGGCAAAAAAGTGAGGACCTAGGACAGGATTTGGAAAGAAAAAGTGAGTTTGATCAGAGCCAGTTTGTAGCAGAGATTAGAACACCACCCAGATAATAGTAAATGTATGTGTTTTACTCTTAGAAACTTCTTTAACAATGAAAGACTAGCTTCTATCTTTAAAAATAAATTGATACCTCTTTTTTAAGTGGCTTGAATCCCAAGTCACCCCTTTCCTAGCACAGAAGGAGCAGAAATGGTGATAAATTATGATAGATACACAGAGACTTGAATATAAAATGAAGACTGAAACCAAGACCGTCAGTTCAAGCAACATCCTCAGCCTTTTTCTTTGTTCTTTATTCTGAGATAGAATCTAAGTCACTAAGTTGCCAAGATAGGGCCTAAACTTATCCTCCTGCCTCAGCCTTGCAACATACTGGGATTATTGGCATGCATGATCACAACCAGCTTATACTACTATTCTTTATTATCAACTTCAATTATTAAAAGTTTTTTGGCAGGCAAAATGAAAAAATACTTTCTCCATAGTAGTACAATTACAAGTATTTTATTATTTTTTACATTGTTTTCTGGCAGCACTGCTAGTCTCCTCACCCAACTGCAGAGAATACAATCACGTCTATATCTCTATCTTGGCCAATATGGAATTTGATAGCTTTTTTTAAGTGAAGGTTTGGTGAAAACAACACTGATTTTGTCCTGAGATGAAGAGGGGGTTTTGCTGGATGAAAATACTTTGACAAGGATTAGTGTAACTTAAATTCCAATTTATGTTTTGAATCTTTTACCCTTAATTTTATTTGATAAATTATATGAATATAAGGTAGCTTATTAAAATTATGATTTAACATTTTTAAGATCTTTTTTTTTTGGTGCTGGGGATGGAACCCAGAGCCTTGTGCATGCTACATAAGTGCTCTACCACTGAGCTACATCTCCCAGCCTGGATTTCGACTTAGAAATTGGATAAATATTACAAAATGATATATTAAGTATCTATATCCCATGGCAAAATACAAATGTCATAAAACAATCCACTTTTGTTCTTCAGAAGGTGCAGAAGAGAGTGACAATAATGAAAGTAAGTCAGTATTTTTCACAAGGCCAAAATAAATTATGTAAGCCATAACAAAAATGTGTAAGTAGCCTACCTCAAACTCACGACGTTTCTCATAAATCGGAATGATCAACTTGGAAATCTCAGAAATTACTTCATAACGTTCTGCCTTCCACAAGCCATCTACACATTGTTCTAGTAACTCCAGCAAAACTTCCTGCATTGAGAAAAATCCAATTAGAAATTAGAAATAGTTACAGAGCTTTAAACAAATTTTGAACAACTTTAAGTTTTAATACAGAATTAATATAATGTACTCAGTTTAATGAAGTACACAGAAGAAATATACTCGTGTGAGAATGTTATGTTCCTTCAATTTTTTTGGTGCTGGGGATAAAATTTAGGGCCTCATGCATGCTAGGCAAGTGTTTTACCACTGAGCTACATCCCTAGCACTGTGACTATATTTTCTATGTTTTTTTTTTGTTTTTGTGGTATCAGGAATCGAACTCAGGACCTTGCACTTTCCAGGCAGGTGCTTATGCCACTGAGCTATATCCCCAGGCCTGTGACTATATTTTCTAAATCAAAATAATTGAAATATTTGAAATCAGAAACTTTATATTTGAGACAGGGTCTTGCTCTGCACTTCAGGCTGGCATTGAACTCAGGACGCTTCTGCCTCAACCTCCCAAGTGCTAGGATTACATATAGGCTAGAAACATTCTCAAATGTCATAATCAAGATGCTAACTATACTTGTAGATGG
>PVLD010018437.1:0-39029 GCA_004027595.1 Dinomys branickii | reverse complement strand
CTACTCTTCTAGATTTAGGGCCTTCTGAATGCTTGATAGTGCCAGAAGCATTGTCTCCAAATAAGCGTGGCTCTATTCCTATAGTTTCCCTTTCTTTTCATTTAAATGTGAAACTATTGTTTGGGAGAAAGAATCTTGGTTAGAAAAATTCATAGACCAGACCCTCGATAGCCAAGTTTATCCCTAAAGTGTGTTTAGAAAGGAACTCTTCCATTCTCTGAGCTTCTCCAAGATCATCTTCAGTGTCAAGCTAAGGTGACGGAGGTGTTTTGGTAGGTTTGGTTGAGCCTGAACAGACCTCTTAAGCCAAAGCCCTCCTGCCACAATGAATGCTTGTATTGTTTGCTTGAGTTCTTTATTCTTGATCGTTAAAGCCAGCTGATCCTTCTGAAACTGATCGTTTGCTTTAGCTCTGAGATCAGTCAAGATACAGAATAGAATTATATTAAGGAGCAATTAATTTGTCAAGCAGAGGTTTAATAGTTTCTGTTTAGTGCTTGTTTGCATTTTATATAATGTTTGTTGCATAATCAATAATTTCTTTGTAAATGTTTGGTTTTCAGGCTGGTTGGAAGGAAAATCACGCAACATTCATGAGCGAACTAAAAAATCTTCAGGCTTCTGGACTGACTACTCTTGGTCAGGCTCTAAGATCCTCATTTGATTTGTTAAATCTCAATAGATTAATATCTGGAATAGACAATTATGGACAGGTAAAAAAATTTTGAGTGAGTGCAGCTAATTTCCTTTGGTGACTTGGGGTAGGAATTCAAAATTGGGCATGGTTACCAAGATTTCTGCAACTTTTGATATTGTCCAAAGAGGTTCATATAACTTTTAAATGCATAATTTTTTAAAGCCTCCTTGATTGTTGTATGTGGCTTGATTTTAAAATAGTTAAAATTGCCTACCACCAGATCATCAGATATCTGAGAATGGGATGAATAAATTGCTGAGAAATATTGGAAGAAGACAGTTGGAGAGACTCTGTGTCAACTCCTCTTGCCCCTCCCACTCTCATGTAAATGCTATAGAATAAAAGGAAGCCAGGACAGCATTTGCTGCTGCCCCCATTGTCCTTACCTACTCCAAAACCTCTGCTCGTATCTCCAGAGTCACTCTGCAGGCTGCAGAGTCTGTCGCTAGCATCCCCCATCTGTGCTAGGATTCTAGCTCAGGCAAATGGATTCCTGCCATTATAAGCCCTTTACTATCATTTTGTGATTACTTGGAAAGCTGATAGATAAAAGTATTTTGAATGTTATGGCTTGGGGAGTTCTTGAATTAGAAGAATTTCTCAGTTTATAGAAATGCTACCTCTTTCAAGATTATTTTTGTTCCTGTTCATTTCAGTCCCTCATCTTTTTCTCTTTCTATATATCCAGGCAGATTTAAACATTTATTGGGGAGATCATTAACAAGGCAAATGCAAAAGTTTAAATATAATTTTATTACTTTATGCAGATCTAATTCTTTTTACATGTATTTTAGGGGAGAAATCCATTTTTTTTAGAACCATCTATTTTAATTACCATCACAGATGGAAACAAGTTAACAAGTACTGCTAGTGTTCAAGAAGAGGTGAGATTTTATTTTTTAAATTTCATTGAAATGGCAGAGAACATGTGGCTATTTCTGTGGGAAGCATGTATTTCCCATTAAGAATAAAGTTTGGACAAACGTGCTATCTTGGTAATCCTTAAAAGATTGCTTAATTTTATTGAGTTCCATGGAAAAAAATGAGCTTTTTAACTTTTTCTTCATTTTTATATGGGTTGTTATAATGGACCTTTTCAAATTTTGCCTTATCAGCTTCATCTTCCATTGAATTCTCCTCTTCCTGGAAGTGAATTAACCAAAGAACCTTTTCGCTGGGATCAAAGGTTATTTGCCCTGGTGTTGCGTTTGCCTGGAGTGGCTTGTATGGAACCAGAGCAACTGGGGAGTGTACCAACTGACGAATCAGCCATCACACAAATGTGTGAAGTCACGGGAGGTATTGGCAAAATCTCATATTTCTAAAGAAAGAATTTATGGCAGCAGAGTATAATTTTCACTAAGTGCCATATCTAAACTTTGTTTGCCTTTAAAATCTTTTAGCTCTGATGCTTGATCTCATTATTGATACTTTAGTTGCTGCCAATGTAATTATGATTATTCCAAGTTATATTTTAGAATTTCAGATGCTTGTATTATGATACAATACTTTAATCAAACTTGTGCTCGTTGTTTTCCTCTGGCATAGGTCGCTCCTACTGTGTTAGAACACAACGAATGTTGAACCAATGTTTAGAATCTCTAGTTCAGAAAGTTCAGAGTGGTGTAGTTATTAATTTTGAAAAAACGGGACCAGATCCACTTCCTGTTGGAGAAGGTATGGTGGATAACATTTTTTAACCCCATAGTGTGATGTAGGAGAAAGATCTGACATTCAGAATGTGTTAAATTATAATAGCGATAGTCTTCATTATCCACATACATTTGAGTAAACATCTATCCAAACTATTGTCTTTTTCTGCCTATGTAGATGTTGACTAAATTCTAACATCCTCAATTTTATCTTGAATATTCCTAAGAAAATTCTTCCTTTCCCCAAATCATTTTATATTCCCTGGTCCCAGTCTTGGAATGACCCTGACTCATTCCCTCTATTCACAAAATGTGTGCACATTCCCTACAGTGTGACACTTGCATAGTAATCTTGTTAGGGGCTGTGAGCCCAGATAAGCCAAACTATCTGAATAAAAGTTGTGTTAGTTACTGTCCTGCAGCAAGAGATTGTGAATGGTTTATGCAGGAACTTAGAATGTTCTGTAAGGTTCTACACTAGCCTTTTCTTATTACTTTGTAGCTGTAGAACCTTTTAAAATGAGATTTTACAGAAAGTCTGACTAAATAGATAAATGCAGAGCTACATTTGCATAGGAGAAGTTAAAATGTAATGAATTTCCAGTTGGCTTTATAATAGACATTTGTGACTACTCACATGTGGATTTTGAAGGGGCCAGGGAACTAAACCACAGTGTAGTAATATACTGCAGGAGTTCCTCAGAGCTTTGTTGTTCTGGGTTATTAGTTCTCATCTCTGTTGGTTCCCACACATAATATACACTTGCCTACTTACTGCTATGATGCTTATCTGCTCTGATCCGTACATTTTAATTCCCATGGCCAAGACCAAAGGGGCTAAACACACTTGGCAGAAAGCTACATGTTTCTGTCTGAAATATGAATCCTATGATTCCTGACTTTTTTTTTTCTCTTTGGTTCCTGAATTCCTTGGAGAAGCTGTATTAGAAAAATATAAACCTCTTTCCCTAGAAAAAAAAGCATAGGCTACATACACCCAATTTTATTCATAATAATTTTAGGAGCTTCTTAGCCTCCCCCCTAAGAAAACTTGGCCATGAAAGACTGAGGCCTGTGAGAAGGCATGCTATGTGAACTGGGAGCTTGCATATGGAAATTCCTGGGATCTGGTGTCATACATGTAAAAATAACTCAGATTTCCCTTCTAGCTCCAGTTCTCCTTTTCCAGAGTTCTTAACCTTTCAGATTTTGATGAAAGTGAAAAACTCTTTCCTAAGAAAAATGTACATTCCCAGAGTTGTGAGCTCAACTTTATAGGACTTCTCCAAAACCATTATATGTTTTCCCTAGAGCCCAATAGTCCTCAGTAAATCTCCTGGTCTAGAGTATCACTTGTGAAAGTAATATTGAAATAAGTAAATTTATTTCATTTGCTCCATTTGGTACTTCTTAAAAAATAGCTGTGATGTTTTAGTGTGTTTATGCATCCAAGTCTCATAAAATTCAAAGTTAGTTTTATAATAGTTTTTCACATAATATATTATCATAGTATGTTAAAGATAATGAGGTGTGTTGAATTAGAGAGGACTGATTAGAAGAAGAGTAACTAGAGAAAACATTTAAAAATCTTAGTAGTGTTACTTTTTTCCTTCCATTTTTCATGAATCATTGTTTTTTACATCTGCCTTTAGCTGGAAAATTTGTAGAAGCAGATCAGCAGCTGTAAAAAGAAATTCACACCCTGGTCTGTCTTTCGTTTAACTTTTAGATGGACTTATGGATTCATCTAGACCAAGCAATTCATTTGCTGCTCAACCATGGCATAGTTGTCATAAACTCATTTATGTACGGCCTAACTCTAAAACCGGTGTTCCTGTTGGACACTGGCCAATTCCAGAATCATTTTGGCCAGATCAGAATTTGCCTTCACTAGTAAGTATCGTAAAACAAAAGGTAAACATAGTGTGTGGATTTTTAGTTTGCTGACTATAGTGGACCTTTTGAGAGCATTTTGACGTATTTGAGATCTCTCTTTTTGCCTTCTATCTCTTACTAAAAGTCTAGCTTGTGCCTAAAAGCAAGGAAGAGGACTTCCTTTACTTCCCAGCATTTGCACTCTTTCCTTAAGTTGCCTTTTTCACTTGAGCAGCCACCTGTAGATGTCAGTACATTGTTACTTTAGATGTCATCATTATCTGTGACTTGATTTTTATTTCAGAGCAGCTGACTTCATTTTGTTGGTAAATACAGTCCCTAAAACGTCACTGGCATTGGTTTTCATACACAGCTTCAGAAAATTGAAATCTAGTTTACACCTTGCATAGGTTTTAGAAACATACTCAAAACATCTTCAGAGGTCTACTTCCTGGGGAGTAGCAGCACACATAATGGAATATACTCAATCTATAGTTCATCTTTTTTTAATCAATGAACTTTAGTAGTTCTGTAGTGATACATTCAATGATGGGTAAATAAGCAATTTTTTGAAAAAAAAATCTCTAGTGATTCCCATACAGCTTATCTTTAAAGGCTCATTTGAGGAATTGTTTTCAACTCTCAAACATCTTGTCAGTTTATAAATCATAAAGGCAAGTAATTTTACTTTCCCATTTATAAAGATGCAAAGATACTATATCATGTATCTATTAGTCTTCCAGGTCTCTCAGCCCCTGCTGTCCCTCTTTCTCTCTCTGGTGCTCCCCAGTCACAAGTTACCCCTGATAATAAAGTGGCCTTTGCAGCCCTACCCAAAATTTGCCTAAGTTCTGCTATGTCAGACAAACATGTAGGTATGAACAATACTGTACACCCAGGCCCTGGACTTAAAAATAGCTCATTAGCAATCTGGATCTTACCCTTTGCATACCTTCCTATTTTTCATTTTACTTGTTAGTAGCTTTAGTTCTGCAATTACCTCATTAGAAAATTTCAGGGATTTTTCCCCAGCAGTACTTGAGTTATCTATAAACTACCAGGACAGAGGAATGAAGGGCAGGTGATGCTTGGTGACCACAAAGTGGATCTGAAATTCAGGGTTCATCCTATAGATCATAATGGGTTCTTCAGTATATTCAGAGCATTTTTTATCTCACTGAAATTCTGTTTATGAGTGTTGTAATTTACTTTTCCTATTCTTAATACTAAGTAGACAGAGATAAAGAATCTGAGTCCCTTCTTCACGAGAAAGTCATTGGTGATTCCTACAGGTCTAATAACTCTTTCTCAAAGCACTAGTCTGTATCTCAGTGATGGTGTAAAAAATCTAAAAGGGCTGGCAGAATTGTTAGAAATATAAGCTTGCTTGATACCTGGTCATATTTTCTTCTCTTTTATTTTAGCCACCAAGAACATCTCATCCAGTTGTGAGGTTCTCCTGTGTAGATTGTGAGCCAATGGTTATAGATAAACTGCCCTTCGACAAATACGAACTTGAGCCTTCTCCCTTAACTCAGTATATCTTGGAACGAAAGTCTCCGCATACCTGCTGGCAGGTACTTACCCACTGTGCTTATTGGCCAAATGTGTGAAACCACTCCAGGATCAGGGCTTTGTTTTCAGAAGTTTCAAAGGTTAATCTTGAAATACTAGACTGTTTTTCTCACAAATGCCATCAAGTAAGCAACAGGGCCAAGTTAATAAATTCAGATTGATATGAATCATTAGCTAACTATACATTGCCATTTAAGATAATAGAATATGATACCTATATATTTGAAGACTTTGGCTCTCACCTTACTCAAAGCCTGTCCGTGGACACGGGGTTAAGCATCTATAATTTATTCAGGTGTTGTGGCATACACCTGTAATCCCAGACTCTTGGGAGGCTTAGGCAGTGGGATTGCAGGCTCGCAGCTGACCTGGGCAATTTTGTGAGACCCTGTCTTAAAATAAAATGGGCTGGAGATGTAGCTCAGTAGTGGAGCACCACTAGGTACAATCCCAGATACCACCACCACCACCAAAAAAAAAAATCCTAACCTAAAATATATAATTCTATTCAGATATTGTTTGTGAAGCTGAAGCAAAGTTCTCAGCCCTTAGTTTAAATTTGACAGATTGGAAATATAGGCTATTTGGGGCAGAAAACTTAGTCCTTTTACTATATTAGTATAATGCAGTAAAACTTTTTCCTGTAGTAAAAACCACACGTGTTTGTAGTGGGATTTTACTCAGATGAGACAAATTCATAGATATATCATGCAGTGGTCTTTCCAAGTATTATGCTGCAGCCAGAAGGACTTGCGGTATTGGTTAATGGAGTCATCTTCAGAATTTAATTTATAAAAATTCAGACATGCTAGTCACAGAGTTTGTATTTGGATAGAGCAGAAGAGTCCCACATTGTAAGGATGTTTATTCCATCTCTAAACTAGAGAACCATATAGCAATTAGTAGCTGTTAGGTTCTATTTATGCAAGGAATACTGTCAGACTTCTATCGGTTTCATCCTGAAATGCGAGATTATAGCAAGTAGCTGTCTATAAGCTACTTTCCTTCCCCCAAGATGCTAAAATGAGTGAGAAGAAAGGAGTAGGCATGAATCAAGAATGTAAAAGAGGAAGAAACAGACCAATCTCAAAAATATAATGTTGAGGAAAAGAAGCCAGATAGAATAAATTACTGTACTTATGGTATAATTCTGCTTTATATCCATTCAAAGAGAGGTAAAACTAATTCTGTTAGAAATCAGGTTAGTTATTCCTATTGGGAACTTAAGAGTAGTGACCAGAAATGACAGGAGTGAATTTTCCAAAAAAATACTGAAATCTAGAAATACAAGTGACAGAGTGCTAACATATAATAAAGCTATAAGGTTTGAATGTATGGATTGAAGGGGCTGGGGGTATAGCTCAGTGGCATAAGCGCTTGCCTGGCAAGCGCAAAGTCCTGAGTTCGATCCCTGGTACCGGGGGAAAAAAAAAAAGGGACAATGAATGTATGGATTGAAAAGCATTTTTGTAATGAAAGCCAATAAAATAACAAATCATATATTTTCCTAAAAATAAAACTTTTTTATATATAGCACATTTCGGGCCAGTGATATACCTCAGTGGTGCTAGTGCCTGCCTGGCAAGAGCAAGGTCCTGAGTTCGATTTCCGGTACCCCCAAAAAAATCATAGCAATATATATACCACGTTTCTTATAAACCTTCAAAGAAACTTAAGAAATCTTATCTTTACTCTTTCACAACTCCTCAAATGTGCTATAGTCTTTTGTCCAGATCTTATATTACCTAAGTTTACTTTAATGTGATAAAATATTTTTTTGAGACAGGGTCTCACTCTGTAGCCCAGCCTGGCCTGGAACTCATGGGGATCCTCCTGCCTCAGCCTCCCAAGTGTTGGGATTATAGGTTTGTGCCATGACCCCTGGCTACTAATGTGATAAATTATTGAGAATAAAATGAACCAAGCTCCAGGCAATTTGGCAGGCCCATAATGGAGTCTAGGTTCAAACCCTAGCTCTGCCAGCAAATATCTGGCCTTGTACTAAACATTCACTTTCTCTGAACTAGGTAGCCTCTAATTATTACTTGGAATCCCCCAACATCTATAAGCACATTGGTGATAAGAAATTTAGAAAAATTTAAGAGGTTTATGCAAAGGAAGTAAAGAAAAGAGGGAAGAAGGGTGAGTGAGAAACAAAAAAAAAAAAAAAGGAGCTTTGCCCTTTTTGGGAATTCTAATCTGATTTGTAGAATTAAATTTTTTTTTATCTTTTATGATAGCCTGTTTTCCTCTTCTAATCCACACGCTTAGGACAGAAAATTCAGCATGTTTTATTACTGTTGCCTGTTTATTTTAAGGTGCAGATTGCAACATGAAATCTAGCAGAATAGTCTTAGCACAGCCCATGTTTTTCAGCATTGTGAATTTCATAGGAAAGATTTATTCTTAGTAAGTTCTACATGTAACAAAAATGTACTGAACTAGTAGGTGATTTTACTGCCGCTAAGAATGCACATGGAAAATGGAAGCTGTTAAACATCAGGATTCAAATTTTATCTTAAATGAGCCTGCCAAACCACTTTGGAAAAGTAGAAGTATAGGTCTCTAACAGTATGGACTGGGGTCCTGAGTCAGAATCAGAGTCCTATCTGGCATGATGGTGTGCATGTGTGCTCAGGCGGCTGAGGCTCAGGACAATGGCTGTGATTCCCAGCCAGCCTGGCTACACAGTGAGTTCTAGGCCGGTCTGAGCTGCACAATGCATAGCAAGACCCTGTCTCAAAAAACAAACAAAGATGGTGCTTGTTTTGGCAGCACATACACTAAAATTGGAATGATAAAGAGGCCCCTGCACAAGGAAGATATACAAATTTCTGAAGAGTTCCGTGTTTTGATAAATTTTAGTGCTTTGTAAGAAAATGGATGTGCCTTAACACCATAATGCTTAGTGAAATAATCAGACAGAAAAGCTTAAATATCATATGGTTTCTCTTATATGAGAAACCAAAAGTATAAATAATTTGAAGAGCAAAATAAAAGATAAGAGGAAATGGAGTAGATCTCGGCGAATGGGAAGGGGATTTTAAAGATGGGGGGCAGAGCAGAGGAGAAGGGGAAGCAAGAAGGACTAAGATGTGATGTGTATGTGTACTAACTCCCCAAGATGAATGTGTCCATTATGTATCCAAAACACGTGCTAATAACAAGTGGGAACATGGAACACACAGTAAACATGATAGCTAGACAAGTGTGTATATGGCTGACCGTAACACAAATCAAGTCAGGAATATCCAATAAGGACTAAGAACATACTCAGCATAAGCTTAATGTTTTAATCTTAATGTTTGCTGTAACACCTGAGAAAAAGCCTTCCACATTCTACCAAAGCATCTCCTTGCTTCCTCAAAATAATTTGCCATAGTGCCTGCCTTACAATAGCTACTCAATAAATATTTATTAAGTAAAAAATGGACAAATGTTTATGGGAATGGGACAGCAAAGAGAAACAGCAAGATTTAATAGTAATATGCATGAGGACTATGTATATAATCCTGTAACAGTATACATTTTTCATAATTGTGTACTTTAGACATGGGGCCCTTTTCCCTTTTCCTAAGTCTGTACTCAGATCATCTTTTCTTTTGAGAAATTCATTTGTTTTAATGGCTGGTATCACTTACCGGTATTTTGGCTTCATTTTCCATTGTGCTAACCAAAGAAATATTTGGGCATTTTTGATGTGGCCTGTGGTCCCTGAGTTACACTGTATAGTTTCATTTCTTACATGTAATTTCATTTCTTAATGTAATTTATGGAAAATTGCAATCTGAATTTTTTTTTTTTTGTACCAGGAATCAAACTCACAGCCTTGTGTTTGCTGGGTGAGCTCTGTGCCCTTAAGCTATATCCCTGGCCCACAATCTGAGCATTTAAATTTAGTATGATGTATTTGGACATAAATGTAGGCTAAATGCACCATTTCTGTTTTAAATTATAATTGTGCCACCAATATTATTATGGAATATTGCCATGTGTTTGGTTTTACATAAGTCATTATTGCCATAATTGCCATTATTTATGTTCTTCGAAGGTATTTGTTACTAGTAGTGGAAAATACAATGAACTTGGATATCCATTTGGTTACTTAAAAGCCAGTACAACTTTAACTTGTGTAAACCTCTTTGTGATGCCTTACAACTACCCAGTTTTACTTCCTCTTTTAGGTAAGTAAGATACGTGCCATTTAATCATCTGTAAAATATAGCAAAAACAAATGTAGATATAACAGATTAAGAATTTTGAATGAACCAAAGAAAAATGGATCACAGAATAGAGAAAAGTGTGGAAACTGCTTTTCATAGGACAGAGTCTGCCTGTTATGTGTTTTGTTTTTATTGTTCATCCATCAAAGACAAGAGGCGCTTGACCTCTGGTGTGCTCTCACTGTTGTTCTCTAGGTTGTAAGTTCAACTGAGCATCCTCTCCCCATTTTGAAGTGCACTTGGCATTTCTGTACACTAATTGAGTTCAGAAAACTCAGGCTTTTGTTAGGGATAACCCTAATCCTAACCTTGCAGGAACCCAAAGTTTTCTTAAGAAACTATGGCTAGAGTGAAGTATGATTGGCATAGAAAGGCTATGTACAACTTGGTTAGTTTGTAGATGAATATACACCCATGAAACCATCATGGTAATTGATGTCATAAATGTATCTGTCACCTCCGAAAATCTTCTGTTTTCTTTATGTACTGTTATTATTTTACAATAAGAACATTTACCCCAAGATCTACCCTCTTATTAAATTTTCAAGAACACAGTATTTGCTAACTATAGGCACTATGCTGGAGGATATCATGCTAAGTGAAATAAACCAGACACAGAATGACAAATACTACATGATATCACTTACACACTTTTTATTTGGGGATAATTGTAGATTCATATGTAATTTTAAGAAATAATACAGAGATGACACCAAAAACATAGGTAAATGAAAACAAATTAAAAAATGGGAAGAAGTCAAGATTATAAACTCATGTTTCAAAGAATACATTCAGTAACATGTGAAGCAACCTATGGAATAGGAAAATATATTTGCAAATCATATATCATGAGGGATTACTATCAGGCTATATAAAGAAAGAACTCTTAAAATTCAGCAGAAAAATTGATTACCCAATTACAAAACAGGTAAAGGACTTGAATAGATATTTCTCCAAAGAATTTATGCAAATAGCTAAGAAGCACATGAAGATACTCAAATCACTAACCATAGCAAATATAAATGGAAAGTATGATGAGATATTACCTTGTACCCGTTAGGGTGACCCCTATCAAAAATAGAAAATAGCAAGTGTTGGTGAGCATGTGGAGAAATTGCAATCTTTGTGCACAGTGACTAGGGATATAAAATGGCGCAACTACTATGGGAAACAGTATGGAGGCTCTTCAGAATATTAAAAATGGAATTACCAGGTGGACACGGTGATACATACCTATCATTCTAACACATGGGAAACTGAGGCACGATTGCCAGGAGTTTGAAGCCAGTCTCTGCTACATAGTGGTTTCAAGGTCAGCCTGAAGTACATATCAAGATCCTATCTGAAAAAAAAATTGAATTATTGTGTGATCCAGAAATACCATTCCTAGGTATAGATCAAAAAGACTTGAATCCAGGTTCTTGAAGATATAGTTACTCATCTACATTCATCATAGTGTTGGATATTTTCATTCTGCAGTTGGTTGAATCTGTGGATGCCGAAACTGGATAAAAATGACCCAAACTATAACAGCTTCATAAAATGAATTGGGAAGTAATCTTCTAATCTGTTTTCTGAAAGACATTATACATAATTGATGTCATATTACTATTCTTCAAACATCTGATAAAATTTTTTCAGTGCAATTATTAGTCTGTAAATTCATTTTGGGAGTTTTAAAATTATTAATCTGAATTCTTTGATAGTTATAGGGTCACTTAAATTATTATTTCATTTTGTTGATCATACTGATTTATGCTTTTGATGAATTGGTCCATTTCATCTAAGTTGTCAAATTTATGTATGTGGAGTTAGTCCTAGTAATTCTTTATTCTCCTTTTGATGGATGCAGGGTCTATAGGGATATTGCTTATTTCATTCCTGAAATTGTAACATGAGGTTTATGTTTTCTTTTCCCTTTGTACACCTTGTTAGAGATTTGCCACTTTTATTGACTTTTGTCAACAAAACAGCACTTTGCTTATTTCATTTTATCAGTTTTTCTTTTTTTCAATCTCATTGATTTCTTCATTATTTTTTCTCCTTGCTTAGAGTTTCTTTAGCTTTCTTTTAATTTTTAAGATTGTACCCTAGATTATTTCTTAGATTATTGGTTTGAGATCTTTTCCTTTTTTTTTCTAATTATAAGGATTTAGTGTCATAAATTTCTCTCAGCACTGATATAGCTGCTTTCTGTAATATTTTACATATAATAGTTCATTTTCATTCACTTCAATATATCTTCTGATATCTCTTACAACTTCCTCTTTCACCCATATATTATTTAGAAGTATATTGTTTAATTTCCAAGCATTTTGAAATTTACCTGTCATTTTTCTGTTTCTAGTTTCTATTCCTTGGTTGATTTTATTATGATCAGAGAATATATTTTATGTGATATCCATTCTCATAAAAATTTCACATTTTATGGCCCAAGATATTGTCTACCCTGGTACATGTTCCATCACTGCTGGAGAATAAAGTGTGGTATCCTCTTTTGAGGTGAAGTATTATAAGTCATTCCTATTGGTTAATATTCTGCTACATCTTTGTCGATTTTCTGTAAACTTATGAGAAAAAATATGAAATCTCCAGCTATAATTGTGGATTTGTCTAATTCTCTTTCAGTTCCATCAATTTTTGCTTCACAATTTTTACAGCCTTGTGATTTGGTGCATTAGGACTTTGTGGAGTCATCATGAATTGATTTTACATTATACATCTCTGCTAATTTTCTTTGCTCTCAACTCTACTTTTTCTGATATTATTATAGTGACTTCTGCTTTTCTTTAATGTTTGGATGATATATCCTTTTCCTATGATTTTATTTTTAACTTCCCTGTAATTGTTAAGTTTCAAGTGAGTTTCTAGTGGAAAACACATTTCCAGTTTGTGTTTTGTAATCCATTCTGCCAATCTTGACCTTTTCATTGGTATATTTAGACATCTATGTTAAATGTAATTATTGTTCAAATAGGTCTTAAGTCTCATTATTTATATTTTTACTTAATCTTTTTTCTCCCAGGTTTTCATTTTTTCTGGCTTGTTTTTAGCGACTTGAAATTTTTTTTAAGATTTTATCTTCATATTATCTGTTATATTTTTTATTGTATCTGTCAGAGAAATTTTTAAGGAATTGTTTTAGATGTAATATATACCTAAGTCATGCAGTCAACCAGTGTCATTATTTCATTCATTTGAATGAAATGTAGAAACTTGACATTTTTTACTTTTTTTCTATTTGTAATAATATTACCTTAACTATTCTCTATACATATAGAAACACATGAGGCACTGTAACAGCTTTTTTTTTTGTCTTTTTGAGACAGGGTTTCACTATGTAGTTCAGGCTGACCTTGAGCTCACTTTGTAGCCCAGGCTGGTTTTGGACTCACAAGGATCCACCTGCCTCAGCCTCCCGAGTGCTGGGATTACAGGGATGCACCACCACGCCTGGTTTATAACAATTTTAACTTCAACTGCCAAACATAATTTAATATACTCAAGAGGAGAAGGAAACTCTACTATAGTTACTCATATGTTTGCTTACCATATTTTTGTTTCTTCCTGATAGTCCAAGGTTTGTCCTCTTACTGTTTCAAATTTTTGCTTAGAGAACTTCCTAAAGCCATTTTAAGGTAGGTTTGTCTATTTGAGACAGGGTCTTGCTATGCAGTTCAGGCTGGCCTTGAGCTCACTTTGTAGCCCAGGCTGTTTTTGAATTTGCAATGGTTCCCTGCTTCAGCCTTCTCAGTGCTAGGATTACAGGCGTGCGCCACCACGCCCAGCTAGAGCAGGTCTGATGGTAAAAAATTCTCTTTGTTTCCCTTTACATGAAAATGTCTTGATTTCCCCTTACTCCTGAAAGGTGTTTTTGCTGGACAAAAGATTCTGGATCGACACATCCAGTTGAGGGCCATCCCCCTCTTGACTCAATTCCAATTCTACCCTCATCTCCAGGCTTTTCTGTAACTTGCATATTCCAAGAGGCATACAGAGTTTTTCATATCTTTTGAAGCTGGAGATACTCCTGATCCTCGGTCACAAACTTGGGTTTTATGATAGGGTTCTGGAGTTGACAAACTCCCATTTCCACCTGGAATCATTCTCTGGGTAGTATAACATCCATAGTGAATATGAGCAGGGCTACATGACAGGGTCACCTGACTGGACCAGGCTCTACTATTTGTGAGTTTTGTGATCTTGAGTAAGATACATAACCTCTCTGTGCCTCAGTTTCTTATCTGTGAAATGGAATAATATCACCACCTACCTCAAATGAATTTAGTTAGAATCAAGTTAATACAATTACACTGCTTAAAGCTTGCCTCACAAATAAGAAATGCTCAATAAATGCTATCATTATTATTATTGTTAATATTCATACTATTTTAACTTTTGAACACAACACTGTTATACTAAGAATATATTTTTTTTAAATATACAATACTTTTGTAGTTTTAGTGGTCAGAGATATTTAGTAAAATGGCAAGTGAAATCACACTTTCTTTCTAATGCCCAGAAACTGAACTGTATTTCTGCATAGTATAATAATTGTAATTGTCCATAATGGTGTTCCCTATGTCTTCTTTATTAATGTAACATTTTCATCAATACTAATAGAATTTTACCGTTTAAGCTCTTAAACTTACCTAAAAATAATATTATATGCAGGTACCAATTCTGGCAAACATCACTATTCTGTATTATGTTTTTCTTTGTCACAAAAAAATCTGTAAGATAAATTGCCTGAAAATATAAAATAGAGTTTACAGTCCTCCCATGGACACCAAAATCCTCAGATTCTCAAGTCCTTTCTATAAAATGGCATAGTATGTGCACAGAACCTAAGCATATCCGCCCATACGTTTTAGATCATCTCTAGGCTACTTATAGCATCTAATAAAATGTACATGCTATGTGAATGATTACTATGCTGTGTTATTTAGGGAATAATGACAAAAATATAGAGAAAAATGTATTTATTAGGGAAAGAAAGCTTCTGTCTGAGAGAGAGACAGAAGGGGTCCAGAGTGAGTTGCTGAGGACCCTGCCTTTTCTAGGGACTTTTATAGAGCAAAAACATGAGATGAGATGGGTCCTACAAGAAAAATATAAATGTTCAGTACAGATACATTTTTTCTAAGATTTTTAATCCAATCTTGGTTGAATCTACAGATATGACATCCATGCATATGGAATAGGTAAGTGAGACTTAATGGGGGCTGGGGATATATCTCAGTGGAATAAGCGCTTGCCTAGCAAGCGCAGGGTCCTGAGTTCAATCCCCAGTACCGCAAAAAAAAAAAAAAAAAAAGTGAGACTTAATGAATTACGAGAAAAATCATGTCAACAGGGAAGTCACCAGTCTTCCAGAGGAAAAATACATTCCCTCCATGAGGAAATTGTTTTTTTCTATTGCAGGCCAATAACAACAGAAATTAGGGTGTTTGTAAAAACTTTTCTTTTTTTGAGTATTACCACGTTTAATTCATTTTTTTAAAATTAAGGACTAGGGACTTGTGTAAAAAATAAAGACCAGTTCCATACGGACAGGAGGAAGAAGGGAAGATGTGTCAGAAGGGAGACTAGAAGGAAGAGAATATGACGGGAATAAATCACTGTGTAGCTTAACAGCTCACACTGGCTTGTTCACGTTCCTGTGTGAGCTAGTTCCTCAAAACAGCCCAGCGCTCAGGCACTTAGCATTTATCCCACTTGGCAGATGAAATGGAGACTCAGATAGGTAAAGTGATTTACCCAGACGCTCTCAGCTAAGGAAATCATGGAGCTCAGACTCAAATCTCAGTCTGCCCTCTCTTTGAAGAGGAAAATAAGAGAAAGGAACTTAAAGACAAAATGTCAGTGGCTGCTGAGGTATTAGAAGTATCTTTTTATGGGAAGGAACTTCAAAAGGAAGGAGAAACCGGGATGGAGGAATGGAAAAAAGAAGGAAGAAGAAAAATTATATATATATATATATATATATATATATATATATGATAGTTAAAATAGTTATACTACTAATTTCTGTCAGTTCGTTGAAAAGAAAGTTTGTGCTAATATTGTTTGGACAATTCAATGCCAATTAGTTACCTTAAGTAACTAATTTAAAAATAACAATATGCAATGTATTAACCATTGTTACCCTCTATTGTTTTGAAATTTTGGGTTTTTTCTCTTTAAAATAAAAAAAAGGAGAAATAAGTATTTGGGTGCCTATAAAAAAAAAGAAGTATCATTTTACCCTTAATTAAACTCTCATTGCCTCTTCCTTCCAATGTGGATCGGATAATTGTTTATGACCTCTTCACTGTGCCGTCCTACAGACTTGGGGGAATGGACCTCTGGTGGTATGAAAATCATTTTCTGAGCTACAGAGGTAGTGACTAAAACAGTATCACCCTAAGAGCTCTTTATTGTCCATGTACAGTATGGTATATTGGATTCTTTTCCATGACCCTCATTCAAAAAAATCCAGCAAGAACTACATAGACTAAAGCAGCTCCTGGGCATCATCATTGCGCTTGTCATTGTAGAATACTAAGAGTATTACTGAGTCTGATTAGCTAATCTATTTATATCTAAGAACCTCTCCTGTACTTATATTTGTCAGTTTTCAAAATCCTAATTCCCAGCAGACTCCACATAAAGACAAAGTATAATGGGCTGTTTCTATGGTGTCTCTTTTCTTTCTGTCAATATATGAATGGTCTATAAAAGGCCCGCATGCTGCCATGAGTCAGAAATCTCTTTGGATCTTTATTTTCTTTGTTCTTTCTAGCCAATACCAAAAGAACAAAAGACGTATATTTTATGGCTCTGTAAATTCATTTAAATTCTTTTCAGCAGGAGTGAATAATGTATAATAGCAAAAGGGAGAAAATGTATAATTGCTTTTCTTAACTAAAGTTATTCAGAATTTCCAAGAGTGCTTCTATTTCTAGAGAAATTGTACATGGTTTTATCTCTGGAAGTAAGGCACTTGATTTTTTTTTTAAATAACAAACAATAAAACATGAGGAAACAAAACAGAGTATGAATTTATACTATGTTTGATATTTATAGTATTGCGGAAGGTTCATGTTGAGGTCTGTTACGAATTTTGAGTTATATTACAAACATTTTTCTTGCACTTGAAAGGAAAGTATGAGATGTTTTGGAAATCTTTTTGCAGTATATGTAATGTACTTAGAATATGAAAATAATTAAATTTAGGTCTGAAAAGATAAAGAATGTGTGCCTATTTCGGGTATCTTTAGTTCTACGGATAGACATGGTAATCAAGTGTTCAGATGTCCATAATTTTAAAGAACCTACCTGTGACTGCTATTGTAGTCATCCCATCACTATCAGTTTATATTTGAGTGACACAAAGTTTGGATCAAAATACTGAAATACAAGCTGGGTGCGGTACATGCCTGTAATACCAGCACTCTGGGAGGCTGAGATAGGAGGATCTCAAGTTCAAACCCAGCCTGGGCGACTTAGTGTCTTAGCAAGACCCTCTCTCAATGTACAAAAGATAAAAAAGGGGCTGGAGATGTAACTCAGTATGAAGACCCTTGGTTCTATCGCCATTACTATATACTCCCCCGCCAAAAAAGCTGGAAAACAGAAATCAAAGAAATAAAGGAGGAAGCAGATAGCACTACACAAAGTATGAGGCACTTATGCAAAATCCAAAATCTAATTTAGAGCTGAGCGTGGTGGCACACACCTGTAATCCTAGCACTCAGGAGGCTGAGGCAGGATTGTACTGAGTACGACACCAGCCTGGGCTACAAAGTGAGCTCAAGCCCAGCCTGAACTGCATAGAGAGACCGTGTCTCAAAAAGACGTGTGTGTGTGTGTGTGTGTGTGTGTGTGTGTGTGTGTATGGAGAGAGAGAGAGGGAGAGCTTGCCTATCATTGCCAAGCAATTAGAGACTTAACATTTGCTCTCATATAAAGTCTCTTTACCTTGATCTTTCAACACAAACAGTAACATCTTGTATGTTTAAATGAAAGAAATATTATTCCATTCTGAATGAGTGCCTATGAATTTGCCTGCAGGTGAAAATTATTACAGTAAACTTAGCAATATAACAAGTCAGGGAAGTATTCCAGTGAATCAGTCAGTATTTTAATATTGTATTTTATATTGTTTTACAGATAGAAGAGGAATATGTAACTTGAGAGTTTGGGGGTTTTTTTTTCTTGAGAAAAGGTTTCACTATGTAGTTCAGGCTGGCCTTAAACTCATTTTGTAGCCCAGGCTGGCCTCAAACTCAAAGCAATCTTCTGCCTCAGCCTCCTGAGTGCTGGGATTACAGGCACGCACCACCATGCCCAGCCTGTTTCATTTCTTAGAAAAACACAATATAGATGCTCTTTGACTTACAGTAGGGTTGTCTGATAAACCCACTGTAAGTGGAAAGTGCATTTAATGCCCCTAGCTGAGTGATTACCATAGTTTAGCCACTCAGTGCACTGCAGGCACTGCATTAGTTGTTTCCCTTCATGACTGCCTGGCTGCCGCTCGCTGCTGCTGCCTAGCGTTGTGAGAGAGGATCACACTGCATATTTATTGCCAGACTGAGCAAAGTTCCAAACTCAGAGTCTGAAGTTTGCTTTCTACTGAGCATCACTTTCCCACTATCCTAAAGTTGAAAAATCAAAAGTCAAAGAATTGTAAATAAGGGACCAAGGTATATAATTTTGGTAGATTGAACCACCAGAAAAAGATAATCAAACTCCAAACAAATGTTTATCCAATGTTATTAAAATCTGAGATTTCTAGCTGTGAGCAGCTTAATTTAGATCTTGGAATTTAAGACCTGAATAATGTAATATTTCATTTGGTTTTTCTATTACAGATGACTTGTTCAAAGTTCACAAGCTTAAGCCAAATCTGAAGTGGCGACAGGCTTTTGACAGCTACTTAAAAACTCTGCCTCCATACTACCTATTAGTAGGTATTTATATGTATATATGTGTGTGTTAACTGTCACTGAATGATTCTTGTCCTAAGAAATAATGAATCAAAAGCTTTATTCCTGCAATAAGATAGTCATCTTGTTATTTTACAAAGGTTTGTGCCATCACTGTCTTCTCAAACCGTGTGTAAGAGTTCCGAGAGGTCGTGATGGCACAAAAGAGCGCTATTTTCTCTATTCTGTTTCTTTTCACTGCCATGGTTATTTTTATGAAACACATCTGTGTTTCTCTTATTCAAACCAACCCTAGGAAATGGTAATTTTAGAATGTAAGAATAAATAGGTCTCACTTTATTTGTCACACCAACTTCCCTTTTTAACTCTAGAAATTCTTACTATGGCATTTCCCTCTGAAAGCAAAATTTGAAGACATAGCTGTTTATTGCCTGTCAAGTGTGTCCTTGACCCGTTATGGAATGGAAGCACTGTAAAACATCAGAACCTTGTTGGAGGGAAGCTAAGTTTCTAGAGGTGAAAAGGCAGTCTTCAGTGGGACCGCGGTTCTAACTGGGAGGAGAAATTGGGGTGTGTTGGTACTGACCATGGCAGCAATGGGATATCAATAAAATGCAAAGTGAAATGATTTTGGGACTTGGAAATTAAGACTGAAAGCAATTTACTTGTTTGAATTTGCTATTACTTGCTCTTCTTATCCCACTCTCTTCTGATTTTTTACTTTCTGCTTCTTACGTCTCTGCTATTTTCATTGCCACGTTTTAATGTTCCATGTTTGGTTTTATGTGCAGCACCTTGACTTCTAAGAAATGAATCATATCCCTTTGCCCCTTATAACTGAACTTTGAGTATTTTAAGATTTATTCTATTCTTACTGTTGTGTATTTTGTTTCCTTATAGCCGTTAAAGAAAGCACTAAGGATGATGGGAGCTCCAAATCTGATATCAGATAATTTAGATTGTGGACTTAGTTACAGTGTTATCTCTTACCTTAAAAAACTCAGCCAACAGGTAGTATTGGTAAAAACAAACAAACAAAAACCCTTTGCCCTCAGAAGTGCATTTCCTTATTCTCTAGTGTAATTGTAATTTTTCCAATTAAATGTGTATGTATCTCTACACTTCATGGATTAGTAGCGATGTGATTCTCTGTGGCTTCTAGCTTCACCATTAAACTGCAGCTAAGGGTCTGTCAGTACCATTTGGTGCTGTGCCATTTCTCCTTCCGCCCACCAGTTGGCCCAGCCCACAAGCTGGCTGATATTTTGTGGCCTAAGAGGGGCAGAAACCTAATAGAATTCTCTTCCGGGTCACATTTTGTCTATCCTCAACCTAGTTTCTCTGCAAATCGCTTTGGGCTAGAGCATCCCCCCTTTTGTAGGTCAGCACACAGAGGCCTGTTGTGAGAAAATGACTTGCCTGAAATCTGTTTTCAGGCACCACATGAAGGACTTACACTCACATACTAGGCTTTGGATAAATACCCATCTGCTTTTTCCTGGAGAGGGGGGACATGAGACAGTGTTCCTTAACCTTGAGGATGAGAGGCCCAAGGGGACCTGGAGAGTGGAGCTCAGCCTCCTCTCTTCTTGCCCTCCATCTGTTCCTTTATACCCCACCTCATTTACCATTATTCACCTTGTCCCTTGCCCGCCCCTCTCTATTAGTACCTCATCCTCCACTCACCCCTCCTTATCATACTTCTCACCTCTACCTAGCCCATTCTTGTAGGGTGGAAATGTTTGGGAACTGTTGAGTTAGAACTCTACTGCCATACAAATGTGCTATGTGACAAATCAATGCAGCAGTTTTACTGTCTTGGGCACAAACATATTCCAAGATAGGGAGCCATAGTAGCATTTTCAGTGACTACGATGCTTCAAGTAGGATATGTGTGGAAGTTTGGCCTTTGGAAAAGTGACAGTACTAAGCAGAGTGTCAGATTTCATTAACAACCAGTGGACTCAATTGGGATGCTGACATGCCTAGCTAGGAACTGGCACTATCTTAAATGCAGTCTGGAGCTTATCAGCTCCTACCAGTTCAGTGTGCTCAGAAATGCAAAAGAAAGTAAAAGTAAACCCAGATTTCTGATCTACCAAGTGTCCCTCTAACCCCTATTCCTTTCTGCTAATAGATTTTTTGTTGTTGTTGTAAATGTTTTGGTTTGGTTATTTATGTTATTTATTTATCTATTGATCTATAGATTTTTAAAAATCTGACAGTTACCTTAAGCCTTTAAGGCTGTGTCAGCAGGAAGATTAATGAACAGAACTGAAACTAATGCAAGTTCTGGGACCTTCTGAGGCACATTGCTTGTATAGTTTTATAAATGAGTTTTCTAATTTAGGAAAACAACTTATTTGCTCTTATATTTCATGACTTAAGAAATTTTTAGAGCTAATAAATATATACTTAATTCCAAGAATTAGGGAAAATAGATATCTCTGACCAAACCACAAGAAACTCCAAACTATTTGGAGCTTTCTAGACATTGGTAGAACTTCTCTTAGAGAGAAAGAAAAGGTCATTACTAATTTATAATATTTTAAATTTTTAATTCAATAACTATGTTACCAGTGTTCTTTGAACTGTCTCCCTTGTATATAAAACATAAAATATGCTAAATATATTGCTGTAATACAGTCTCAAACAAAATTAGTTCATACAGTGTCATAATGTCTACTAAGAGGGCTTTTTCATTGTGAGAAGCTTATTGAGTACACATTACAAATTATACTTTGTAATATTTGTTCAATTAAACATTACCTGATAAGACATTTTTGTATAGCCCAATGTTTTTTTGTTTTTTTTTTTTTTTTTTGCGGTACTGGGGATCGAACTCAGGACCCTGAGCTTGCTAGGCAAGCACTTATTCCCCTGAGCTTGTATAGCCCAATGTTAGAAATAAAGTTTAATATTTTTAGATATAATGCCAGCCTACCTAATCAGAATTTTAACACTGATTTACATGTATAAATAGAGTCTTAAACCTTTATGTCTAGTCTGAAATGAGCATGTTGATTTAGACTAGACTTTTCAGTAACACAACGTGCTTTTTATTCTTTCACACCGTGCTTTTCAGTATCTAGGGATGAAATTTTTGTGCATGGTTTCCATTCTCCATGATTCAATCCCAATTTTGACAGTAGCCAAGAGAAAAACTGTATTGTTTGTCTTTCCAGCCCCTCTCTTTGCTGTGCTAGTACAGAGAAGCACAGGAAAATGTTAACTTATTTGTTTCTCTGTAATTTGCAATTGAAAATTGTTCTCTGGGGTTCTTAAATTATTATCTTTCTTAAGTAGTAAAAATGAAGCAATACGGTAGATGTTTTCATAACATACTATGTACTTTCATTTTAGACCAAACTAGAGTCAGAAAGAATATTAGCATCAGTGGGGAAGAAACCTCCCCAGGAAATTGGTATCAGAGTGAAAAATCATTCTGGAGGCAACGTGTCCTTGGCTCACAATAAAAATTTTAGAAAACTATTGAAAGAAATCACAGGGGAAACTGCACTGAGATTTACAGAATTGAATACCAAAGAATTTGCTGGCTTCCAAGTTGGGCTCTTAAACAAGGTAAATTGTGACATAGAAAGCTTTTTATTTGTTTGAACTTGTCTAGTACGTTTCTGTTACTCCTATTGTTTTAGTTTTGAAGCAGTGACAATCCTATGTTGACCTTAGTAGCTATTACTGCAGCAGTTTAGAAATTATCCTGCCAGTAGATGCGAACATGAAATTAAATGTAGAAGATATGTTTGGGGAGTTGGTAAAACCTGTGAAAGATAAAGGGAGAGCGGGAGCTGCAGTAGGCAGGCAGAGCCTCCAGGCCACAGCGTTGACAGAAAAGAGAGATTTATAAAAGAAGGATGAGGAAGGAGAGGCTCAGACACTGATGTGGCTTGGAGAAAGTGTGCGGCAGCCCAGCAGGGTCCTCTGATGAGTGCTTTCCCCTGGAGGAGGATCATGTGGGCGGCTGGCTACACCCCACCGCTCAACTGCCCTCAGTCCCTAGTGGCAGGCAGCCTGGTGGAACAGGGCACCCCTAAGGCACTGCGGGGCTGCTCAGCCAAGTGCACTCCCTGCTGGGGTCAGCCACTGTGGCAGTCCAGGCAGATGACAGCAGCCAACTTCCATGGCTGCGTGGGGAAACAATCCAGCTCACAAACAGTGGCTTTACAAGGCCACTAAGGTGTATATTTCCAGATTTAGAGTTTTAAGTGATATACTTGAAATAGGTATAGTCTCATGTCTTCAATACTTTGTAGGTGTGTTAAAAATCAGAAATTTTCCAATGGGAAAATTCTACTCTAGCTAGTTATATTAAAAGTAGCTCTCAGCCAGGTGTGGTGGCACATCCCTGTAATCCCAGCACTCTAGAGGTTGAGGCGGGAGGATCGTTGTGAGTTCAAGGCCAGCCTGGGCTACAAAGTGAGCCCAAGAGCAGCCTGAACTGCATAGCGAGACCTTGTCTCAAAAAAAGTAATAAATAAATAAATAAATAGCTCTCTTCAGTAAGATTTTTAAAAGATCTAAGTATTACATTTCTATATTAGAAGCCTCAGGAGTAACTGAAATTTTCCCATTTCAAATAGAATTTGAAACCTCAGACATACAGAAATGCTTATGATATTCCACGTAGAGATCTTTTGGATCATTTGACCAGAATGAGATCCAACCTGCTGAAAACACACAAGTTTATTGTTGGACAAGATGAAGGTAAATAAACAAGGGAGTACTTTTCATTCGGAAAATGCCAGGTGTGACTTCCATGACAGTGTTTATCTCACAATGAGCAGGCTATATCCTAATTCTTAAATGTGTACCATGCTTGTTTTCACTGAATCCCTGCATCACCTTAGGCATAGTTTATTTTTCTAAGTTTAAAGGCAAGTATGCATTAATTAGTACATAGGCCACATTCACCATGCTTCCAGGCTTTAGTTCTTAAAGGCCTCATCCAGCACCTGGTGATAGACAATGTCTGTATGTCAGTTACATGGGCATTGAAACCGCAAGTATGTTAGGAGTTTGCCGGGGTTTCCCCCATTGGAAGGTGACAGTACCTAGATGCGTCAGGTTTCCCAAACTGCACATCCCAGCACACTGGGATGAATTCAGTCGAGAATATCTCATTTATATGAAAGTAATGAACTGAACAGCGTCCAGAATTGTGGCTATAATTTCTCTTTATTCTGTTAATTTTAAATGGGGTCACCTATCAAGTAAAATGAACAAATCTAAACCTGGCCAACCCTCTGAAATTATATATTTTTGTGTATATGGGGGCTTTTCTAGGAAGAGATCCTAAATATGTTATCTACTCCTCAGAGGTTAAGACTTACTAATGAAGATTTTCTGCATGGTGAGAGAAGGCCAAGGAGTTTAGGCTCTAAAATACACAAGGTGCATAGTGGTGAGGTGAAGGTACAAAGGAGGTCAAACGTGATTGGAAGGTAAAGGAATTGTCCTGGTCCTGGTAGTGTGAGTCCTAAGGTAGTAGTCATAATAGACTTAAGTAATGATTGAAGAAACGTGATTCTAGATTTTAGAATGCCAGATTTGAGATTTTAGACTTTATTTTATGCTGAGGTATATACTGCAAATCCAGACAATGACCATACCCTCTCAAAAGGACCATACATTTCGTCCATATAAATAACATCAGTGTCTTTGATGGTGATTTTGCAGATTTCCTTCATAGTGTTCCAATTGCACAAATGGGTAATTATCAGGAATATCTAAAGACCTTGGCTTCTCCGCTTCGAGAGATTGATCCAGATCAACCAAAAAGACTGCATACTTTTGGCAATCCATTTAAACAAGATAAAAAGGTAGTATACCCCTTTCTATCTCTGTCTAAATTATAAAATTCTTGGCTATAATTATTTTTAGGAAGATGAGTACAACCCCTGAAATACAACATCAGGGCCCTTCATGGATGGAAAGTGGAAGTCTCTTGATGCAAAAAGTGTATTGCTTAAAACTAATAGCCAACTTGTTGGGTACCTAATAGGGGCTGGTATTTCAAGTAATTAATTTTAATATTCATAACTATTTTTGCAAAATGAATGGTATTATCTGCCATTTAGCAATAAGAAATCAAAGCTTACAGTGGTCAAGCATCAAAACACTGTGATATAGCTTTTAAGAGCCAGGATTTGAGCCCATGTCTTTCTGGCTCCAAGTCTATGCACTCCCACCACCACACACTATTGCATTTAATATTATGATTACCAATTATTTCCTCTTATTTCAATGATTTCAATCTGTAGTGTTCTAATAGGTGTGTCCAATATTTTGTCTTACCTGGGCTACACTGAGGGAAGTTAATGTATAGAAATCACAAAACTTCCTTTATTTTTTATGTCTGTTATTTAATTTAATCTTTTTTTTCTTTTTTTTATTTAAAAAAATAAAAGTACAAAAACATATTGACAAACAGACACCAATTAGCATAAAAAATAGTACAATCACAACTAATCTATAGACAAGGTGATACGGTCTAAACAGTGGTTATTGTTTTATCCATTGATATCTTCGAAGTGTAAATATATAAACCCATATACAGACATGCAAATTTACTCAGACAATTAATCCTCTCAACAACAGAAAAAACACAAAAACCAAAAATCCAAAGATAAAAAACAAAACAGGCAAACATCAATAACAGCAACAACAACAACAACAACAAAACACCAATAGTTGCTGCTTTACATATGTCTGTTATTATAACATTTTTTTTAAATGGACAAATGGCTGGGCATGGTGGCACATGCCTATAATCCCAGCACTTGGGAGGCTGAGGCAGGAGGATCGCCATGAGTTGAAGGCCAGACTGGACTATATAGTGAGTTTAAGTTCAGCCTGAACTACATAGGGAGACCCTGATTCCTCCAGCAAAACGTGGGGGGACAAGCGGCCTCAGGGCCATAGGCTGAACGTACCCTATTCTAGACAGTGATAGCTGTGCCCCTTGAAAATGAAGTGGTTGGTGATTTTACTTTATTTGAATTATACAACCAGAGATCTAAATATGGGGTGTATGTGCACCTGCCTATGTGTAGGATAGATTGACTTTAGCACTTAAGCATGTAAAACATGGGATTATATCAGTGCTCATGGGAAAGACCATGGCTACTAAGGCATAGACTAAACAGTAATCTTTTTGTAACAAAACTAGAATTAGAGGTATTCTGCCTTGTTCTACTCCTCAATTGAAGTTTTTAAATCTTTCTATGCCATGATTGTAGGAAATAGGGAGGCAGGCTTTTTGGAGATGAGAAAGGAGACCTAGGGAAGGTTTCCAAAAATGATCAAGATATAATATGTATGTACCATTCCCCCAAAACAAGTGCAATTATTGTGTAACTCAAACACATAGCAATAAAAAATCAATATCTTTCTTTATTGGTTTCTTCTTATGCAGCCCCGGAGATAATAAGTACACCTAACTGACTGAGTTCTGTGGAATATGAAGTGAGTTAGTCACATGTACCACAATGTAGAACATTGCCAGGCATGTGGCACATGCTCAGGGAAAATGTTCCCCCCTTTATGGTTTCGGGGGAAAAATCCTTTGGAAAGGCCATTTATCATGATTTTGTTCAAGAGGGCATGTATTCGTGGGTTGTCCTTGGTCGGGAACGGCTCTCAGCCAGCATTCTACACCACTCTCGACCATCTTTTATCCCCCCCAAAGAGTGAAAGCTCCTCATTGCTTACCCAGCACCAAAGTGGACACATTTAAATCCGTATGTGAGGTGTGGGTAAACCTTTTGCATTTACAGGTAGCATTCTGAACAGCACTCATTTTTTTTTAAGTACAAGTTTATAATACAGAACAGTGATGTTTGGTATGTGTGCATGGCCTATCTTGATCACTTTCAATCCCTTTAGCCCCTGCCCTTTGCTTCCCCTGACCCCTTCCCCTATCTCATCTCTGAGAACCTACCTTCCAGTTTGCTATCATCTCTCTTTTATTTTATTCACTTATTTATTTATATTTTAGGTGTCTCATATAATAGAAAACATGTGATATGTAACTTTGTTTATGTAACTTTCTGAGTCTGGCTTATTTCACTCAACATGTTAGTCTTGAGCTCCATCCACTTCTCTAAAATGATATTATTTTTTTCTTCTCTGTGCTAATAGCCCATTGTGTAAATCTACCATGTGTTCTTCATCCATTTATCTGTTGATGGTCATTTAGGTTGTTTGTGGGCTTAGCTATTGTGAATTACCCTGCTATAAACATGGGTATACAGGTATCACTATGGTATGTTTCTTTTTTTTTTTAATTTTAAAAACATAAAAGTACAAAAACATATTGACAAACAGTATGTTTCTTAATGATGTGTTTGAAGCACAAAAGCAGCAGGAGGAGGATATACCATACTTCCCCAACTGATGTCTTGATGCAAAAGGGCTGACATTTGTCCAAAATAGTAACTGTCAGTTTATTCCATTTTTGGTTAATAAGAGCTGCTCGTTCTGTAGACTTTCCAACTAATCATTACTGTACTGGGTTTGGTTTTTGCACAACACCTTGTGTGTTAGTCTCGTCCTTGTTCTGCACACATAGTATTAGAATGAGTTGTGTTTTCTGAGAACAGAATTAGTAAATCTTTGGCCTACAACTGACTTATATAAGTGATTAACTGAGGATAGACTGTTTATGCATATGAAGACTGAAATTTCTTGACAGCTGAATTTTTGTCTTTAATGGAATGTGTTCATTGATGTTTCCCAGGGAATGATGATTGATGAAGCAGATGAATTTGTAGCAGGGCCACAAAACAAATTGAAACGTCCTGGAGAACCCAGTCCTATGTCAGCTAAGAGAAGGCGGAGTATGTCCCTGCTGTTGAGGAAACAACAAACACTGCCTGCTGTGACTAACCATGTGGGCGAAAGGGGATCGCTCTCGGCCTCATGCTGCCCACCTTACCCAAACCTCCTACAACCCCCCCTTGTGCACGCAGGTACAGAGTAGTGGCTGTGATGTCCTTAGGGCTCTCGCAGCACTGAGATGCTCAATAACTTTATTTTCCTTTTCTTGTGTTCCTTTTTCCTGTTTTTTTTTAATTAAGTAAACTATTACTATATCATCTGTGTGGTAACTACAACAGGCCTTATGGAAGGCCCTCTTTCAAATATCTGAATCTGTTTGGGGAGAAGAGCCATAATTATACAGTAATTTACACACTATATTAATATGTAATTAGTAAGTTGCTTAGTAAGCAATTGATGAGTGGAGCATTCTGCCCATGTTTGCTGCAACCCTTGGAGCAGGTTTCTGAGGCAGGAAGGATGAGTGAGCCAAGAGGATGGGTCTGCACTTGCTTTCTGTGCTGTCACCTATTCATGCTCTAACCCGCTGTAGTCTGCTCTCTTCCTCCTTGGCCCCACCAAAACCATTCCTGCGGTCCCCGGAGCCTGCTGCACCTTGTCATTCCTTCCAGCAGCACCTGACCGTTACTTACTCCCTCCTCCGTCGGAAGCGTCTTGACCTCATTCCCTTATCACAGTGGCTCCTTTCTGTCCTGTTCTGTTTTCTCCCCTTTGTCTCCCACCTGTGGATACTGCAGGGGTGCAAAGCTTAGTCCTAGGACTTCCTCTCTTCAGGGCCCTCTCCCTGGCTAATCCCATGCAATCTTGATTTCTAGCTCCAAGCTCTGATATTTATACCTCTGGACTACGACTTGCTCCTCAACTCCACACTCTGATTTAACCATGAGCATGGTATCTCCTCAGGTGTCTAATAGACACATAAAACTCCATAGGTTTTGTGGGTTTCAACTGAAACACAGACCATGCCCTCCTCCAGAACAGTTCTCCTCACATCCTTCTATGTGGCAGGCAACAATATCCAGTACCTCTGGGCATTGGGAGGGCAGACAAACCCTGGACTGTAGCTTTTGCAAATTTTTCTGGTATAATTAATGCTGTTATTAGCAATGCCAAGCTCTGTACCAGAAGTTACTGAATCAAGAGTCGGGAAGCATTAGCCCCAATCCACTCTCAAGAGTCTGCTGGCTCCTGCATACTTTGGGCACTGTCATTTCCCCACTGGTTCAGGTGATAAACCTTGGGCTCGTCCATGATCTTCCTTTTATTCTTCTCTCACTTCCATCCATTTAACAAGTCCAGGAAATTTGACATTCAATATAATCTCTGTATCCCATCATTTTTCTCAATCCATGATTCCTCACTACCATGATCTCCACTAAGCTGCTGTGATAGCTTCTCTTCTCATCTCCCCAACTCCTGCTCTTGCTCCCAACCCATTCACTACCCTGCAGCCAGAGAGATCATGTGGAAATGAGGTCAGGCCATGTCCATCCTGAAAACCTGCCCTCCACATTCCTAAGCATCTAGAACACAACCTGAACTCATGACTTTGGCCTACAGCCTTGCCTGGCTCCGCCAGCCTCTCCTCACCCTGGTCCTGGCAGCTTCTTCCTCATTCTCTCTGCCTCTACCCATCACTCTGTGGCCCCTGGTTCAGCCGCTCCTGGCTCCACCTCGTGCTCTTACCATAGCCTGTGCCCTCTCTCCATATCTGCCTGGGCTGCTCCATCCCCTCCTCAGGCCCTACTCAGGAGACTTCTTCCCAAAGACCCTGCCACCCTCCCAGGGCCCTGGAGGTCCCCACTGTGGCTTCATCTCATATCCCTTCCTCCTTCCCCATGGCAAGGTGCATTCCAGAAGGACTGGGACAGGTTCTGTCTTGCTGAATGCTGATCCCCAGATCCTGGTGCAATGCCTGGCACAGCAAATGTGTAAATGACAGAGAGGTAACTGACTGGGAATAAAAGAAATTCTACTTCTTTCATACAGAAAGGAAGGATAAGAGAATCATATACAGAGGGGTTTCTGGTGATGCAGTAGAAATAGAATGTTCAGTCCCAGTGAGCACCTCTGCTTTCTCAGAATATTTGATGTAGACAGAAGGCAGAATGTGGTAAACACAAGTTGTCTGCCTTCAAGCTCTGTGAAGGATGACCATTTATGTGACTGAGATGGCATCAAGTGAGTTTTGTTGATTTTCACTTTATGAAGCCTAACAGGCTGATGCTAAACTATGATTACCAAGCACCTGTGTTTATTAGTTGTGCTATCTTGGTTTTTGTATTTTCCTAGTGGCAAGAGGGAAGAAGGTGATTTGTTTTATTAAGTTCTTTAATTCAATTTGAGGAGTCTCAGGCATCTACCTGGTATATCTTCCTGCTTCATGAAACAAGTACCTTTTTCCAAATGGAGGAGCACAGTGATGTGCTTGTAGGGTTGACATAATGTATTTACATCACTGCTCAACTTTTTAATTTGCTTTCCAGATGCCACTGTCATTCATGATGTCCACGAGAAGATGGAAAATGGACGGACCCCACCTGATAGCTTCTTGTCAAAGTCTGCCCGAGCAGAGCTTCTGAATGTAGCAGGAGATGGCCTTTCAGCCAATCAGTTGGACGCTCTATCTGATAACTTTACTAGTTTCAGGAAAGACGGACTGATTCACAAACCTGTTAATAATGTACTTTTAGGAGGAGCTCAGAACTGCAATCTGTCTATAGATGACCAGAATATCACAGTATCATCTACTTCAGAAAGTGTGCCAAATAGGTTGCAAATCACCCCTGCAATGGCACATGGGATCAACGCTGATATAAAACATCAATTAATGAAGGAAGTTCGAAAGTTTGGACGAAGTAAGTCATGATGGAACATCTATCAAAAAGACAGTAGGAGGCTCTCATCCTGTGGTTCAGAATAGATTCAAGCTACCTCTTGCTCTGTATATTTGGGCACTACTGTGTTTTTACATAATTTAAAGCAGTTCCTCTGGCTTTAACAAAAAAGACCCGATCACCTTTGCCCCTTGCTTCTTGTAGTAGTTTCCTTTACTGCTGTAACAAATTATCTCAGAATTAGTAGTGTAAAACAACACAAATTTATTACCATAGATGCCAGAAGTTAGAACTCTGAAGACATTTTTCACTGGGCTAAAATGAAGGTGTTGGCAGGTTCCTTCCAGGGGCTTCACGGAGAATCTGTTTCCTTGCATTTTTTCTAAAGGCTGCCCCTTTGGCCCATGGCCCTTTCCTCTGTCTTCGAGTCAGCAGCGTTAGCCCTTTTTCTCCTCTCTGACAGCTACTCTTTTGCTTATGTCTTTTCTCACTGATCTTTACTGTTCTGTCTTATATTGATTCTTGGACCCACATGCACAAACCTAGTTAATCTCCCCATCTCACCATCCTTAGCTCAAATGTATCAGCAATTAGGATATATAAGGTAATTATTTGCAGTCTCCAGAGATAAGGACAACTTCAAGTAGCCATTATTCACCCTCCCGCATTTAGGTAGTGTTTACAAGTTTCCTTAGTAGACATATGCAGGCATTTTGATTTGAGTGTTTAAAATACCAACTGTATCTAACCTTCTGCCCATGAATAATGATTACTGAGGATATAGAATGATTTTGTAGTATTTCCCACTTATACTTAAAATACTGTGGTTATTTTATTTCTTTAGAGTATGAAAGAATTTTCATTTTGCTTGAAGAAGTACAGGGACCTCTGGAGATGAAAAAACAGTTTGTTGAATTTACCATCAAAGAAGCTGCGAGGTAGGTATAAGCAGGAATCCTTCAGAGTTTTGTTTTGTTTGAAAAGTTGGGTTGTGATGCTGGACAAAGAAAGGAATAAGCTCTGTTGATTTTCTCAAACTCTGATCTTCAATCATAGATAAGGCCACCTCTCCAGAGATGTTTAGACTGATAATTACCTGAGTCCAGTTCATTCATGCCTCTAGACCAATGTGATCTTTGGTTCTAAATTGGCATTATCAGTATTTGCTAAACCAGTATTCCTACGTAGATTGTAAGCTTGCCTGTGTATCCCACACAGTGTGCCTGGTACATCATAAGTGCTGTAAGTATCTTTTGGTTAATAAAATTTCTCTTTGCTTTCAGGTTTAAAAGACGAGTCTTAATTCAGTACCTGGAGAATGTACTAGAAAAAATAGATTCCTATTACCTTCTCCACAATGTTAATCACATAAACAGCGAATCTCCATGTTAATGCGAAGACCCGTAAGGAAAAAAAGGACAAGTTTTCTGTGTTGTGGAATGGAACAAGATATTGTTGAAGCCTCCTAAAATGTTTGAGTCAGGGGAATCGCCCTCTGTAGTCTAAGAAAAAGTGGTGGAACTTTTTTATTTTGTTTTAGTAAAAGTTGGGCTTTTGTGTTAGGGGTTTTGGCAGAAAGCATCCATTTTTGCTTTGTTGTTTGTTTTCCCAGTTGAGGAAGGTGGTGCTGTTAATTGAGTGTACTAAATTAATAAAACACTGCTGCCCTAGCCATAGGTAATAAGGGTTCGCTCATTTAAACTTTGCCACTGCAGGCATTTTCAGAGTGAAGGGGGCACCAGCAAGCGGAACACTACTTAAAATGTTCTCACCATGTCGTTTGGAGAGAACAATTGTCCAGAATCAAAGCGGACATCTTATGTATGCTGAACAGAGTTTCCAGTAATCCCTAGTCGTGCCTTGTAAACCATGCAATATTCAGGATAGTTTGAATCAGAGTAAGAAGCTGCTATTTGGGTAACTTATTTTTCTTTGGGAAGGGCCAGGGAGAGTAAGTAAACAATCTACCTCCAACTCTCTTCTATTTTGTCTAGAGACATTACAAAGTACACCTGAGGCTGCCCCAACCCTGGACATTTTGTTCTTGCATGTGACAAAAAGTCTTCAGGTGGACTTGTCCATTCTGTGCTTTGGAAGCACTAAAAGAAAAAAAAGTGTATATTTCTTTTAATGTTTATACAAAAGTTTATATGGAGCAGTATTATGTTTGTAATAATTTGTAAAAATGTAAGTGTTCAAAGAGATTTTGACTTTGCATATATAAAATAAATCATTAATGATTTTCACAAGTTCATTAATAATAGAAAAGTTTCTAGTCGTGTTTCTTATGGTTTGTTATTCTATTCCTTTCAGAAAAAAAAGTTCATGCTACTAAACAAATGAAGATGTTAACATAAAGATTTAAACTAACAAACATCACTCACAAGACTGACTGATGTTAGTGAAAGGGTACTATGAGGTTCAGTCCCTCCCAAGAAACACTGAAGGGGTAAAACTGTCAGAGGCCAAGTTATTGGAACTCTGTAATATGGTCCAATGTTTATAGCAGCCAAGTCAATGCTGAATCCTGAGAAGAATCAGTGAAACCCAGCAGGAGAGTTTTGTGGTATTTAAATTTACCTTTGAAAAAAAAAGCTTGTGACTACTTTGGGGCCTAGGGATGTAGCTCAGCAGCACAGTGCCTGCCTGGCAAGCGCGAAGTCCTGAGTTTAATTCCTGGTACCCCCCACTAAAAAGGAAAGAGCTTGTAAATTTACCTTTGGCTCTCCCGCTTATCCCCCCCCTCTCCTGCCCTGGCCTCCATGGCATGACAGTGGTTTGGAAAATGGCAGCCTGCACTCCAAGTATGGGCTCCTGTTTCTAAAGTAAGAAGACTAGACTTTATTCCCAAGCAGTTGAATTTGTTTCAACCTGCCTAGGAGCTCTCTGAATTGACAAAAAGGGATTAACTGCCTTTGTTTGACATAACTTCAAATTCTCTCCGGTAAAGAAACAGCTATGTGTTGGATATTCCTCAAAAATATGTCAAGGCAAATGAACAAGCTCCTGCCTGGGAAAACAACAGATAAGCAAAAACTTGGGAGGAAGATCTGGAGAATAAGACACTTTGCAGAGGAAGAGCTTTATTACTCTCCCGTGTATACCTGGGTGTCTAGAAAATCCTGTGCATGCCCAAAACAGGACTCCTAGAACCCCGTCACATTTCACCTCTCTCTAATCTTTAGACTCAGTGCACCTCTCTCTAATCTTTAGACTCAGCGCAAGCAGAAAGTGAAAAGCTAAAGCAAGTTGTAAACAGCACAGCGTGCTTAAATATTAAAGGAGTATCCCAGTATAGGGCCAATTTATAGTCACACTTTGGTACTTGATTACTTTAAAACTCATTGAGTTTGGTACTCAGTGCATTTTTACATAAAAATTTTGTCCTGGTTTCATCTGTATTTGCTACTGATGCATGAATTAGAGCTTGTCCGTGTCAGTTGCCTCAAGACTTGCAACCCTTTCTAGACAATACAGCTTGTTTTGCGCTCGGCATTTTTGGTACTCCATACCTCCCAAAATCAATTAACAGTGAGTACCAGGGTGGCGTGTAACAGGTCTGGAGAGTATTTTTTCTTACTCCAGGAATGAGGAATTCTGTGGTGAACCACTAGCTGGCCTCTTAAGTTAAGACAACAGACTGTATGACAAAAAACACAGTACTTACAAAAATTAAGAATTTATATACCTCTATAACCCACAGCAAGTGGCAGCAATTGTTTCTTTTTTTTTTTTTTTGTCTTTTTGAAACGGTCTCGCTATGCAGTTCAGGCTGGCTTTGAGCTCACTTTGTAGCCTATGCTGGTCTCCAACTCACAACCATCCTCCTCCTCAGCCTCCCGAGTCCTGTGATTACTGGCCTGTGCCACCACACCCGGCTAAATGACAACAATTAATCCTAGCAGGATTCAGAACTTCCAGTCATAATACTGAAAATTTCCAGTTTTCAATGAAAGGAAGCATGCAAAGAAACAAGGAAATATATAGGCCAGTAGTGAGGGGAGGGGGTAACAAATTGTCGCTCCGAAGGCATAAGAATTGGACATAATATACAAATACTTTAAACCAACTGTCCTAAATATGATCAAAGAAATAAGGGAAAACAGCACATTTTTCAGGGTAAAGGATAAACCCAGAAGACAGCTGTGTAAACAGAATGCATATAGAGAGAAGTATTAAAAGGAACAAATAGAAACTAGGGACCTAAAACATACAATAACTGGTTAGGGAAATTCCCTAACCAGACATGAGCAGACAGAAGAAAGAATCTGAACTCGAAAATAGTTTGGCTGAAATGATCCAATATGAGGAAGAGAAAGGAAAAAATTAAGAAAAATTAACAGAACCCAACAGATTTATCCTTAACCTGGGGGTTACAGTCAAGCATAACAGCTACATAATAGGATCTCTGGAAAGAGGGGAAGAGAGCAGCATAAAAAATATTTAAAGAAACATTGGCTCCAAACTCCCAGTTTTAATCGTAGACACAAATCTGTACGTCCGACAAGCCAAAGGAACTGCAAAGATAAAACTCAATGCACTGAGAGATATAAACTTCACAGACAAAGTGAATCTAGAAACTACTTGTCACACATACAGGATCTGCACTAACATTAACAGCTGATTTTTTCACAGGAGCATGAGAGGCTAGAAGGTGTGTTTAAAGTGCTAAAGAGGGAGCCGGGAATGAAACAGTGGTAGAGCACTGCCTGGAATGCACAAGGCACTGCATTCAATCTCTAGCACTCACACAAAAAGACTTTCTCATGTAAACAAAACTAACAAGGTATTACTAGTAGAGTTTCCTATAAGAAATGTGCTAATACATCCATCAGGTTGAAATGAAAGGATAGTAAGAAAAAAAAGCAATAAAGAGCAGTGGTGGAAGAAACTGCATGGGTCACCTGTACATTTAGTTCAGGAAAAAAGGGAGGGGATAACAGACTGGGTGATGAAAGGGTTTGGGTGCTGGTGGTGGTGGTTGCATAACATTGCGAGCATAGTGAAACCACTTAGTTGCATAACTAAAATTGATTAAAATACCAAGTTTTATATTTGACAATAATTTTTGAATATTAACATTTTACTCGTTTAATAACCAAGTCCCGTTCCTGTGACTATGTTGTTAAATGAATCAGTCTCTAAATGAGGACTTGTGTATGGTACATCCATTACAGTAGTCAGCACAAAGAAATGGTTAAAGGAAACTCCCAACTTGATGATTTTGTTTTTATTTGCAAACTCACATGCAGTACTGTAATGTATAACAACATAAAACTTCACTAGTACACTATACAGAATAATCAGCAAAAATTACAGTATAAGGTGTGGTGTATCAAAAAAAGACATTGAGGTTCCATAAACAAGATGTACAGAACTGTACAAAAAAAAAGATGAGTTGTAAGTCCAAGGGGCAGGTAATAAGTCCAAACGGCTTCAGTGTTAAGTCTGAGCAGTCATTAAACAGGTAGGTAGTTAAACAAGTCATTAAATGAGGAATATCTGTAATTTAATCTACTGAAATCCACTGCATCATACACATAAAATAGATTGTAGGGCATGTGAATTATGTCTCAGTAAAGTTTGCTGAAGATTGAGAAAGTTTTTTTAATGCAATTCAATTGCATGCTCTGTACAAGAGACTCATTTTAGGTTCAAAATCACAAGTGGACTGAAAGTAAAAAGTTCAAAATATGTGATCCATACAAACTGCAACCAAAGGTGACATGAGTGGCTATCCTAACATCAGCCAAAACAGACTTGAAGTCAAAAATTGTAGCAAGAGACAAAGAAGGATCTTAAAAAGTGATAAATAGGTCAATCTTTCAAGAAATAAAAATTCTGACTATAAGCATGAAACAAGCTCCTCAAAGTAAATACAAGTTCATAGTTTAAAGGGAGAAACAGAGCTCTGCAATAATAGTTGGAGACCAATAATGGATAGAAGAAGTAGTCAGAAGCTGAGTAAGTAAATAGAGGACCCGAGCAATACCATAAACCAATTATGCCCAGCAATACTTACAAAAACACTACCCAACAACGGTAGAGTTCACATTTTTCTAAAGTGTTCACGGAGCATTCTCTAGGATGGACTATATTAGGCCACAAAAAAATGAAAATTAAAATACTGAAATCATACAAAGTAACTTCACCATAATGGAGGTGAACTAGTTACATCAGTAACAGCAATTGGACCCTTGCCTCATATGCAAAAATTAACTCAAAATTGATCAGTAACTAAATATTAGGACTTAAAACCATAAAACTCTTGAAAACTTTGGAGTAAACCTTAATGACCTTGGATTTGGCAGTGATTTCTTAGATATAACATGAAAACATATGGTGGACATGGTGGCACATGCCTGTAATCCCAGCACTCAGGAGGTTGAGGCAGGAGGATTGCTGGGAGTTTGAGACCAGACTGCGCTACATAGTGAGTTTAAGGCCAGCCCCTGAACTACATAGTGAGACCCTGTCTCAAAAAAACAAAGCAAAACAAACATCAAAACTCATTCGACAAAGGAAAAGTAGAGAAATATTTGTTTTACCCAAGATAAAAACTTCATGCATCTCAGAAAACTATCAACAGAGTCAAAATACAGCCTACAAGATGGGAGAAAATATTGCAAAGTTTACATTTGATAAGGGTCTAGTCCATAGTGTGAAAAGTATTCTTTCCATTCAACAATAAGATGGCACAAGGAATACAACAAAGGAGTTGAACAGACATTTTGTCCAATGCAAGTACACAACTGGCATGCATGAAAGATACTCAAAATCATTAGTCATTAGAAATGACACAATCAAAATCGCAATGATAGCAATTCACTGCTACAACTAAGGTCATAATATTTAAAAATGGAAAATAACAAGATACAGAAAAATGAGTCTTCACATACACTGCTGTTGAGAAAGCAAAATGGAAAAGCCACTGGGGAAAGCACTGGGGCACTTTTTTTCCTAAACATGAACATTGAAGCTGGGAGCGATGGGCTGGAGATATAGCTCAGCAGAATAAGCACTTGCCTGACAAGCGCAAGGTCCTGAGTTTGATCCCTGGTACCGCAAAGAAAAAAAAAAAAAAACTGGGAGTGGTGGCTCACACTCGTAATCCTAGCACTCGAGAACCTGAAGCAGAAGGATCATGAGTTCAAGGCCAGCTTGGACTGCATAGAGAATTAGAGGCCAGCCTGACCTACGTAGTGAGACTCTGTCTCAGCACAAACAGCCACTGGAATACCATATGACCCAGCAGTTCCATTCCTACGGATGTATTCCAAAGAATTGAAAAACAGATGTTAAATAAAACTTACATACAATTGTTGGTGGCACTACTATTCAGAAAGGTAGAAACAGCTCAAATGTCCATAAATGGGTGAACAAATGGTGTGATATACCGTGGAGTAGCACTGGCAATAAAAAGAAATAACATCTTCGCACATGTACATTGAATACATTATGCTAAGAGAAAAAAGTCAAAATAGAGCACATCTTTTTATTTCATTTATGTGAAATACAAAATGTTGGCAGATTTACAAAAAGTAGACTACTGGGAAGACTAAAAAAGTAGAAAAGTAGACTGGCTGGAAAGAGGTAACTGACTAACAGCTAATGAGTATAGAGCTTCTCTTTGGAATAACGAAAAAGTTCTGGAAATATAGTATCATGCGATGGTTGGACAACAGTGCTAATATAATTAATGTCACTGAATTGTGCACTTCAAAATGGCTAAAATTGTACATTTTATACTGTGAGTACTTTGTAACAATAACCACAAACCCCAGAGCAGCCCAGCTGCCACATGGAACAGAAAATCCCCAATCCCAGATGTGCTTAAATTCCTGATAGGGAATAATGTTTTTTAAGAAGTTACTTACAATCTACAACAGTGTTTCTTTATGCTTGGTTTGGAAATGTTGATCTGCATAAAAAGACATTGCAAAAAGAACCCCAAAATGTAAAACTACTGAACTTTAGGAGCTAGTAGAGCTCCTAAGCTCTAAGCTAAGTAGTAGTAGCTTTCATAGGACTTGACAGTTTAGTCATCTTCCTTTTTATTTATGTATTTTCGGTACTAGGATTTGAACTCAGGACCTCATGCTTGCCAGGTAGACGCTGTGTTGCTGAGTTATATCCTTGGCTTCACTGTCCTTATATCAGAGTTCAATTGAAGAGCCAGGAAAAAGATATATATTCCTGCTGTTACAGAAAATCAGCCTTATGTAACTGTGAGATGTGGTTAAGTAGTCTCAGTAAGGTTCTGTCACCTCCACTGCGGTAGGGAAGGAAACAAACTAAAACATACAAACATGTTCTGGAACGCAGTCAAGACCAACAAATATATCTCTATTCTTGTTGGCCCTGACCTTGGATGGCAA
>PVLD010018436.1:0-39027 GCA_004027595.1 Dinomys branickii | reverse complement strand
CACGGCTGCTGTCAACCTATGCGCTCCCTCACCAGCCTGTTCCCGTATTCCTGTCTCCTGTTTTTCAATCACCCCTCAGTGCTATAGACTTTTATTTTGAGGCAGAGTCTTGCTAAGTCACTAAGTAATTACCTCCCATGTCGAGCCTTTGCTCACAGTTCTCCCCTGTTAGGACAAAGCTCCAAATCCTTTGCATGACGGACAGCCCTTCCTAACTTGGCTTCTCTTACTACTCTCAAATCACCACCTTCCGCTTCCCTCTCACTTAAATAGTACTGGATTAAGCAGACGTCTCTGGACAAGCCTCACTGCTCCACCTCAACTGGATTGCTTTCCCCTCTGTATCCATTGGTTGAATTCCATCCAGTTCAGCTTACAAACAGCCTAGGCTTCATTTCCTCCAAAAATCTCCCTAGCCCTTCTCCCAGCCAATGAAATCACTCTCTCCCTTGAGTCAACCTGTGCAGCTACTGATGTGCTCAGGGATGTTCTGACCTAAAGATATTTCTCTGTGACTCCCACACCTGCGCAGAGGACACCTGGCTTACGAATGTGGGTGGTGTCGGTTTGCTTCTGGGATAGATACCCAAGGCACTTGGGGTGAAGCTCTGCTGGCACCCTGGCAGCGTGTGGATGCTGTTTGGTTCAGACAGAGGCAAGCTGCAGAAAAAGCCAATGACAACTAGGAGAAAATACCCACAGGAATTGTGTACTCCTTGGGGTGTAGAGTAGAAAGTAAAGAATCACCATTAGCTTCCCCACTGAGGAGGGAAGGCCATCATCAGATCAAGAAAAGATTGACCTGGACAAGATGAGCCCCAGATAAGACATTGGGAGTAGTTGCTTCTGTGTCCTGTCTTCATGAACAGGTGCCACTCCTTGCCCAACTCCCCAGGCCAGAAACCTCCAAGTCATCTTACACTCTGCCCTCCACCTAGTTACAGAGCCAGCCCCCAGCTTCTCTTCCATCCTCCATGGCTCACCCTCCTGGCTGCACACCAGCACTTCCTCCCACCCCACCCCATTCTTGTCTGTTGGTTTCACATGAGCAACCAGAATGTTGGTATCCTCTCCCTCTGTTTTGTCCCTTTCTCTCAGTCCTTGCAAGGGAGGGGCAAGAGACCTCTTGGGTGCAGATCTAAGTAGACTTCCCAATTTCTGGGCTTCTCAAGTCCCTCCTTGCCTGGAATGCCCAGCCACAGAGTCCCTAAGAGTGAGGCAGCTGGCAGTTATGTGTCTTTGTTGACCCACTGTGAGTAGACACTGAACAGCTTGCTCTGGAGTGTTTCATCCCAGACACAGCTCAGGCCCTGAGTCCTCAGAACATCCCCTCCTTCTCCCAGCCACCCCCTCTGCTCTGATGGAGGCTGCCTTAGCCTTTAGAACTCCCTTGAATGGGGCCATCTGAGTGGCCTCCCTTCTCCCCCCACTACAGATTCTCTCCTTTCCTCAGTCCTCCCCTTAGCACTGGTCTCTTGGTGTTGAGGTTATCAGTTTACATCTCCAACCTCTCTTCTCACCCTGGGCAGTGAGTGTCATGCTCACCATGGAAACCTCCTCCCCAAACCTGGCATATGGCAGGTGCTTAGGACATATCTGTGAAAGGCAGAACTAAATGAAGAAGGAAGAATCTTGTTGAAATCTCTTTCTGAGAACATTCATTCGTTCAACAAGGAGCAAACAAAAATAATGTAGAGAAAAACAGGCCAGGGAGAGGCTGGGAGAAGCTTCTACAGGTCCCTAGGGCAAGAAAGCTGAGAACCCACATGTGGTCTGAAATATCACCACCAACCCCGTGGGGATTTCTGGGCATTGAAGTGTGAAGAAAGAGTCCAGTCATCTCACAGTTGGCCAGATGTGCCTGGTGTTGCTGTGACAGCCTCCAGAATTGGCCAGATGTGTCATGAACATCTCCAGAGACGTAAGGACCCCCAGAGACTGGGTGACCTGAAGAGAAATAGTTCAGAAATTGTCAGTTTTGTATAGAATGGTGCCACCAGTGACTCAGGGCATTGCAACACAATGTGGAAAGTTCCACCTAGTCTCCAGGCTTTGGAATCTTTCTCGCATGCCCTGCCAGTGACTAACCCTGTGCTCCCTCCCTAGGTGATCAAACTGGCCTTCGAGGAGTTTGATTTGGAGAGGGGCTATGACACCCTGACCGTTGGGGATGGTGGGCAGGATGGGGACCAGAAGACGGTTCTCTACATGTAAGTGAAGCCCTAAATTTTGTCCAGAAGCTAGGATGACAGGGGACCTTGGCTGGGGGTGGTGGTATGGGGTTTCCAAATCCTGCCTAGTTCTACCTGGTCATGTGAGGACAGTGTCCTTTGACATTCCTGATTTCAGTGACAAACCCTTCTCTGGTCTCTACACCAGCCAGTGGGAACTGAGCACTGGCCAAATCCTCCTGAGGATTCACATGAAAAGTGTCCAGGATGAGCTGTCCCTTAGGGGCAAATTGAGGTTTTGTGGGTAACCTGGAGCTTTCCAGGTGACTATCCGCACCTCTGCAGATCGTTTCTCCACCCAGTAGTTTGTGGTCCCAGCCACACCTATCCATGGTTGTCTGATCTTCTCTCAGGCTCCCAACTATCTAGAACATGGGTGGCTTCAGAAAATTGGAGTCATACAGACATAGTGGACATGTTTTCTGAGCCAAGAATGGCCAGTATGATGTGGTATAGTCAAGGGAAAGGACAATATTAGATTTCCAGGGGTTCTGCTATGTTGGGCCTTTCCTGTGGGGTGCCTTTGAGTTCTCCTCTGCCTACCACAGTAGCCTGATAGGAGCCCAGGGATGTACAGTCCAGCACATGTGGCCCAGCTGCAGAGACAGGCAGGTCTTGGAGTGGGCCTGGCTCCTCAGTAACCCCCAAGCTCTTACGGTCAGGCTGTCACTCTCCATAAGTGCCATAGTAGGGCACACGCCTCTGAACATCTCTTTCCTAACAGTCTGACAGGTAATTCGGTCCCAGACCTCATCGTCAGCACCAACCATCAAATGTGGCTCCTTTTCCAGACAGATGGCAGTGGCAGCTCTCTGGGATTCAAGGCTTCTTATGAAGGTAACTGCTCTTGGGAACCCAATGAACTCACTCTGGGAGTCTGACACTTGGGGTCTAGACTTGGAGTTAAAGCCCTGGGTTCAAGTTTTGGCTTAGCCCTGTAGTAACTTACTTGTGCTAGGCATGTTCTTCTCGACTCCCTGAGCCCTGATTCCTTCCTTGGTCAATAGGCCCCTGTGTTGTTTGGAGGATCATCTGGGATAAATCTCTTAAAATATCAGCACTCGGTGCATCAGTTTCATGCTCAGTCCATACCTGGTTCAGGCGGACTTTGACGAGGCCCTATAAACTTGCCAAGCTTCACTTACTGTTACAATCTTTGCACTAGAGACACTAGCTTCCCAGGCTGTTCTGTTCGTTCTGTTTCACGTGTCCCAGCCTGTGGAGTTAGTGAGTAACTCTGCAAAGGACTAGGGGCAGACACACACCCCTGGCTTGAAGAGAATGCATAAAGTCTTCATTTCTTACTGGGAACAGTAATTGAAGAAATAGCAAACACTTGGTCCAAGACATGTCCCGTCCATCACCCTTCTAGGTATTCCCCAACTTCCTATTGGCCAGTGAGAGCTAATGCCTATGCCCACAAAAGGGAAGAGAAGCCATTTCTTGAGTAGTTGTTAAGCCCTTTTAGATACTAGACACTAAATCAGCCTAAGGGCAGCAAATGTGCTAGATCTAGGCCTTCCCTGGGTGGTTTCCTCTCTAGTGGTAAAGCAAGATGGAGGGCCACACAGCCAGTGGGAGCACAGGGAAGAGGGCAAGAACACTTTTTCAAGGGAGTGAGCCCCAAGTGACCCAGTGGCTACTGAAGGATAGAAGACAGGGTACAGAGGCTGGAAGATACACAAACCTGCTCTCCAAGCCCAGGTGTTCCAAAGGGTCTTCCTGTAATAGTACCTGAACTGCTTCCAGACCAGGAGGTATTATGGATGACTCCACAGAATGCCATAAAATGGGGTGACTCAACACAGTAGAGATGCATCCTCACATTGTCTAGAGGCCAGAGGTCTGACATCTAGGTAATAGTGGGGGATGTCTAAGTAGCAGAATTCCTTGTCTCTTCCTGGCTTCTGGTAGTAGCTCTCAGTCTGTGGCATTCCTTGGTTTGTAGCTACATCTCTCTAGTCTCTGCCTTTGCCATCACACACATTTCTGTTTGTCTCTCTCTCCTCTTGTACGCACACCAGCATATGTGAGTAGGAGCCCACACTACTCTGCTAAAGCCTCATCCTAACTAGATTACAGATGCAATTTCCAAAGAAGATCACATGTGTAGATAGCAGGAGTTAGCACTTTATTTAACATATCTTTAACCAAAGGACAGCTGGCATTCCCTATGCTAACCTACCATATCACAATGTCCCCTGGGGTAAAGATGACTGTTGCACTAACACACATTCTAAGCCACGTGTCTAAGCGGAGCAGAGCCACAGAAGATACAATGGGTGACAACTGTTGAATGCAGATACTGGCCCTGTCACTGTACAGCTCTCTGGCAGGTCATGGAATATTTCTGGGCTCTGCTTCCTTCCTCATCTGTGAATTGGAGGTAATGACATATCCCAAGTCATGGGGCAATCCATGTAGACTGTTGCAAAGTAAATGCGAAAATAAGAAGTGTTGGAATTTACAAAACAATGAATGAGTAACTGAGTCCATCCATTGTTAAATAGGAGATGGTATAAACTCATACATAAGAAGCTGTAAGGCCATGGAAAGAGCCCCAGGCAGAAATCAAGAGAACTTGATTCACGTCCTAGCACTGTCCCTCATTACTTTGAAAATGGGACAGATTTGGAAGCAAAGTTTCTAAGTTTCCCCTGCTGAAAGTCCATGTATATTTAGCAGTGAATACTTCCAGATATGAGGAGGAATGACCTTGTGTCATCGGCCTGCCCTTGCTACATCCAAGTTTGACCAATGGTTTGGATAAGGCACAAATGACATGAGCCTGAAAGAAGGGATGATCAGCAGACAGAGTGAGCAAGGTCTGGAGAAGGCAGAGCTATTGGCTAAATTAGCAAAATACAATAAAATACAAATAAATATAAAAAATTAAGTGCTGTAATTCATTCAAGGGAGTGAGTTGTGCTTTATTTTGTCTTGGTCAGGCTCCAAAAACCAACTTCAATGTGGGTACGTCAGCTTGGGATAGATAAGGAAAGGATTTAAGCCAATCCCTGTGAGAAATGTTTGTGACCCATAAGTGTTTACCTGACAGGAAAGAAGGCAGACTCGGGAGACTGGAGAGCTATGTCCAAATATTTGAAGGGTTGTCAAACAGGAGAGAGGAATTTGATTTGTTTGGTATGACTTCATTGGTAAAGAAAGGGCTGTAACATTTGTTGAGAACCTACTACATGCCAGAAGCTTTATGGTCATTATCTCAGGATTCGAACATGGTCCTGGAAAGACAGGGGTAGCCCCAGAGATACTGATGTTGGGTAAAAGATACCTAGCAAGGAGGGCTCTGGCCCTGTGTCCATTCTTTCTCCTTTCTTTTACTCCTTGTCAACCTTCTTCTAGGACAGAATTCATAGCTAAACACTGGTTTGAAAATCACTGCTTCATCTCATACAATGTTAGCAACCATACCATAGCTGCTACTTCAAAGATGATGCATCTGAGACCCAGAGAGGTAGAAGTGACCCGCCTGAGGTCACGTAGAAATCTGGGGAGGCGGGGAGAGCCAGGTCCCTCTTGCTTTAAAAGCTTATGATTTTCCCCCATAGTAGCAGGCTCCCAAAGTTACAGAATTTCAATTCTTTATGAAATCTTTATAGAAGCCAAAAATTTGCCCCACTCAAATGCAACATATATCATAAGCCTGGATTCCATGTCACTGGAGTTGGAATTTTTGTTCATTCATTCATTTCACTCAGACGGCATGGATTAAACACCTGTTATGTGCCCAATGCTATACCAGGCACTGCAATCATAATAGCAAGCCACCAAGACCTGGCTAGAAACATACATTCTGTTATCCTGGTCATAGACATAGTATCAGCAGGGTTCTTTCTTGGGCCTGTAACAAATTAGGAAGGATGGTCTGGTACTGAGAAACCTTAACTAACCCTCTGGCTGTGTCTACCCAGAAGTAACAGGTTCTATGAAGATAAAACAGACTCAAATTGGGCCAGCCCGGGAGTTGGGGGGTGGTGTGAATCCCACCATGACCCCAGCTGTATGATCATGAGGCAGTCATATGGTCTCTCTGAGCCTCGGTTTTACCACTCATCAAACAGATACTAACACCAGCCTTAGGACATTCCTCTGACAGTGAAATGAGTCCATAAAAAACTACACAATTCCATGATATGGAGATGTTGCCTTCCCTTGCAAGTCACCAAAGCTCCCCTGTACCCAAACCCCCTAGGTTCTTTGTCCTCCAGGCCATGCCCAGTCTACCTCCTGTGGCTTTGCTGGCTCCAGGAGCCCCTGGTTCAGATCCCAGCCTCACCGGGGCATTCGCATGGGGCTCTGGCTCCTGCGCTGGTGGGGATGCAGGCCAAGCAGGCCAAATGCAGCTCACAGAGGACACGGCACCACAGAGCACTTGAACTTTGTCCAGTGGGAAGAACCCGGGAAGGTTCAGCCAAGAGAGCCCACTTCTTGCTTCTGCCTTCCGCCATGACTTTTTATTTAAAGGGTGAAACCCACACATCTTAACCCTGAATGATAAAAGTCTCCCTATGCTGTACCGAGGTGGTGGGTCCAGTCCCCTAATGCCCAAATGTGACTCCTCTCTCACCTCCACTGCCTGATTCCCCACCATTTCTGGCTGCCCTGCATACCCACTGTGTGCCTTCCCACTACCCCTGTACCAGCTGTGTCCCCAGCCTTCACCCTACTTATTCTGGTAACTTCTGCTGTTGGTCCCATGGCTTGAGCTACAGCATGAACTCTCATGACTTCTACATCTGTCAGCATCAGCATGCTACCTACCATTACCTCCTCTCAGGGCTCCCCTCGAACCTCTCAAAGCGGCCCATGCATCCTAGCCAGTCACAGGCTGAGTAGTTTATACAATAGATACTTACACTTTCTCACAGGTATGGAGGCCAGAGATGTAAGATCAAGGTTTTGATCAACCTCGCCTCTGGTGAAGGCTCTCTTCCTGGCCTGCAGATAGCTACTTTCTCACCATGGCCTTGAACAGTCTTTCCTCAGAGAGAACACGAATTCTTGTGTTTCTTCATCAAAAAACTTACATCCTGTCAGATCAAGTTCCCACCCTTAATGACCTCATTTAACGCTAATTATTTCCTTAGTGGCGCCATTTCCAAATACATGTATCCTCACTAGGGTTCAGTGCCCCAATATATAAATTTGGGGCGGCATATTCAGTTCATAAGAATACCACAAACTATGCTTACCGCTCCACCCCACTCCCCTGACCCCTTCACCTCAGCTGTGTCCCAGTCTTGAGGAACAGCGCTGCCATCCACTCCATTTCCGGCCTCCCGTCCACCCACTTCTCCACCTCTCCCTTGGCTCCCAGATCCTGGCAGTTCACAGCATCCCATGCTCTGTCTGTCACTGAGCCCCTCCCTCACCCCTCTTCCACTGTCCTGACAGACAGCGAGCCCTCCTACCCAGCATGCACCCCTCCCACCCACCATGTGGCTCACAGTGAGTTTCCCAGAATCCATGTCTGGCACAGTGCTCTCCTGCATTAAATTTTAAAAAAGACTTTAATGACAATGTCTCGTGGACTTTAGGGTGAGCTAACACTCTTTCATGTGCTTTCCCAAGTACACAGTGATAATAATTCCAAACCGAGTTCTGGCTCCTAGGATTCTGTTCAAAGCAGAGATCACAGTTTGTTCATCTCTCCAGTTCTACTAGGCCAGGCCCATTCCTGCACAGAGCATGTGCTCAGAAAAGCTTTACGGAATTAAACTGCAGTGACTTCCCACAGGCACAATCAGAGGCCTCCTCAGCACCCTCAGTTCCTTTTTGGTTCACTTTACTGCCTCCCAGTGTTCATTGCCAAGAGCCCATCCCTGTCATCCCAAGAGGACAAACCTAATTTGCAGCCTGGCTCTCCCAGGAGCTATGGGCCAGCCCCTCATTATCAGTGACCTTCAGTTTCCTCATCTGTGAGGAAAACCTGGTAACTGGTCACCTTGCCAAGGTCGAGACTCGGGGTACCAAAGTTCCCCACAGCGGACCTGGCATTTAGGAAACATTAGGTTGAAAACTTCCCCCTTCCCGTGCCTCCCCAGACCTGCAGCTCTTCTGATCTGCACCACTGCCCAAAGCTTCACTATGACTTCTGCCACCATCTTGCTCCTCTGTTTCTCCCAGCCCCTGCGGAATTCTGTACCTGGTAGGCCCCTTGGCCCAGGGAGAGATGCAGAGGCCCTGCAGAACGGCATGAGACATCTGCGGGCAGGGATCTCTCACCCCCATCACTGCCCGCTCCTCCCCAGCATGCCTGGCCCTATCACTACCAATATTCCTTCTGGCCCAGTTCAGGCAGAGATGCTATCTTGGGACAGGCAGGTGGCTCTGCAGCATTGTCCCTCCCCCCTCGTTAGAAGCTTCAGCCCCTGTGGGAAAACTGGGGCATTGGCTTCCTAGAAAATTTTCAAGTTCTGTTTGTCACAATCTCAGATTGGGCTGGGGGAGGAGACTCGGGATCTGTCAATATCTGAGCACTCTGAGCCCAGAAACTCAGTCTCCCTCCATGGGGGCGGCCAGCTGTGGAAAACGCATTCATAGTTGCAATTGCTTTGCTTCCCAGTAGAACAAGAAATATTTAAGGAACAGGCAATTAGCACTTACCAGAAACATTATAAAATTACACACAACTTGCTAACAAGTTTTCACATCAATCTGGAAGTCTCCTGGCTTCCTGACTGGAGCCTGGAATCTGGCAGTCTGAGGCTCAATCTGCACAGCTGGTCCAGGGGCGGGAGGAACTGGGACTCTGGCCCTAGAGAAGCAGAAGTGCAGGGCCATGTAGACAATACCCAAACAGTGCTTGCTGGGGACTTGTGTTAGGAATGATGTCCTCTGTTGATCCAGTGTTTTCTAAGACCCTGTGATGTGTCGCAGTCGCTATTCAGGACACTGAGGGTATAAGGACAAGACTGTCTCTGCCTTTACCTGATTCAAAGTCCATTTGCACCAGCAAAGAGCAAGAGCTAGAAGAGAGGAAGGAAAGGAGAGCCACAGTTCGAGGGCATCAGAGAAGGCTCCCTGAAGGAGCTAATGGTGGGAAGTGACACTTGCCTGGAGGATGAATAGATGATGGTCAGACAGCCCCAAGAAAAGAGGCGGGTTCACTCTGAAAGCTGACATGTGGAGAGGGTTGAGGCTATAAATTTTGAGAGCAAGTAGGGAGAAGAGAATCAATACTTACCCTCCACAGGTTTGTGTCCACATTCCCTTCGCTAGCATGAAACTCTGGCAGTGGGCATAAATGAGCCTCCTGAAAGAGATGGACCCGGAGCCCAGCTTGAAAGGAGGCCAAGGGCAGCAGATCAGCACCGTGTACTCTGCTTCCTTTTGCACACTGCCTCTCTTCTTGCCAGATGTCAAGCCCATGGCCACGTCAGCCTCTCCTCTGCTATTTTCAGCTCAACTCTACCTTTTCCTCATTTCTATACGCTGGGGAGCTCAAACATTCCAACTCTGGCTAGGAATAACACCTGGCATGTTTCTAAGACACTCACTGGGTTTTCCTGATGCTCTTAAAGGTTTTCCAGAAGGTGAGAATCAAAGTTTAGCTAGGTAGGCGCAGCAGCTGCCCCCTCTCAGAAGGTCCAGTGGTCCAGCTTGTTCTGGCCCTCAAGGCTGGGTCAGCAAATGGCTGAGGATGTGACAGCACTAAAATTCAGAGTGTAACTTGTTAGTGAGATACGCTGTAAGTTCTTGGCCTTTTCCAAATGATAAGCTCCAGTTTGGGGCTAATGCAGATAGCTTTGGGGCAACCTGAATACTCTTCATGTCCATATTTACCACTGTCTCAGCCTCCCCCAGCCAAGGACAGGCTTGTGACAGTGTTGTGAAGGAAGGAGATAGGGAGTGAGGAGCACCAACCCCTTCATCTCCCCACGCCTTCCTCCCATGCATGACTATCAGGGGAAGCGCCATGGGAAAGTCCCAGAGTTCCACCCAGACATGCACAAGCTCTCACCTCCTGGTGCCTTGCCCATCATCAGAAGTGGGAAAGTAGAGTAGGCTGTGGTTCTAAGGACATCCAGGAGATCTAGCCATGTCCAGTGTCATCTTGGTGCACTGGACTTGTCCTGGTCGGTTTCGAGGAGTTTCTGCTCATTGAATAGTGGATCTGGCATCCTTAGTGCGCATAAAGCACTAGAGTTAATTCTAGAGATAGAAGAGAAAGAATGCAAGAGCTGACACCCTGCAGATTAAAGCTGGCCAAATGACCACTCACTCTGCCCACCCTTCATGGCCTTCCTCAGAGCATCTCCCTACCATCACTTGAAATTCCTGCCACAGTGAACGTCTGACTCTTCACCAAACATTGTGCAATCATCCTTCATCCTAGCATCCTTTTCTCTACCCTCTCCTCCCCTTCCCTTTGACACTTGCCGGGACACAAACATTTCAGAGACGCCATTCTGGGGCCTTGAGAAAATTACCATTTATCAGTGAGAAATGCATATCCAAAAGTACAGCACCATTGCTAGAGCAGAAACAACCGGGGGTAGGGGGACAGGAGCCAGAGAGAATGTGCTCCTGGGTCTGCCTCCGCAATCCCAGGGAGCGCCCAGGTTGGGAGCCGCTTGTGCTGACACCGAAAGATGATTTTTTGCCTAGTAGGCAGCTAGGGGGTGTTTGTTTCACAAAGAGCGTACAGCAGGTGCCCAGACCAAGCCTCAGGAGAGCCAGTGGGGCTCTGCAAGCAGTGGTGATGATGGTAACAGTAAAGAAATGCCCTCAGTCCTGCGACATGGGCTGGATATTTTGACAGTTGTCTTATACACATAAACCCACTTGATCCTCACGACAACCCTGAGAGGGGGTGTTATTGTTACCATTTCTATTTTGAAGATGACAAAACTAAGACTGCAAAAGCATAATTAATGTGCTGTGGGTCTGGGGGACTTAGTGTCAGAGCCAGACTTAGATCTAGGACTGCGTGACCTCAGAGGTGTGGCTCGTCGCCATTGTGGGATCCCGCTTCCCTACAGGTCCCTCAGTTTTTGGTATACAAATTTCAAAGACAGTGATAGCCAAAGATGATATGGGAGTGGAGGGAGGGTCTCGCCATGCTGAAGAATTAGGGTTTTAGCCCTGTGTATTCCAGGAAGCCGTGACACAACCAATGAGCCGGAGTCAGTATGACCAGATTGCCATTTCTGAGTGATCTTCCGTGGCTTTGTAGAGTGTGGGATAGAGAGGAGAGGCAGGGGGATCACCAGCTCACCACCATCATCCAGATGGGAAACTGAGGGCTGAACTCAGGCAGTGAGAGAAGAAATGGAGAGCAGGGGGTTCGGGAGTATTTAGAAGGAGAGGCAGGAAAGGATGGAATACGGGTGAATCCTGCGATTTTGGTTCAGACAACCTCCATGAGTCTGTCCAGCACTCCAGGCCTGAAGCTGCCTGTCTGCTACCCTCCGGGTTGTGTGGTCAGGTCTTCCTACACATTCTCCTTTCCCCTCATTATTTGCATTTGGAATCGCACCCATACCCCCTCTATTGTGAATTCTCAGTGCAGGGGCTGTGAGTCAAGCAGATCAGTATCTTTAGCACTTAGCATGACATTTGGCACCATTTCCAAGCAATCAATATTAGCTGAACTCATGATTAAACAAATATTCTTTGTGTTCTGGGCAAAGTGCTGGGTACACAGTGATCTACTATGCCTAATTGATGCCTGCTTTCCTTGTGCTCCCCTTAAGGAAGTGGAAAGCCAAGAAACAAGGAAGCCCTCCTGGTGGGCAGCTGGGAGGGAGGGGGCAAGGCAGGGAATCAGTTTGACCCTTACCCCATCAGGTGGTAGGTGCCAAGAGAGAAGGTGTTTGCCTCTTTTTCCTGTCATAGCCCCGAACCTAAGACAGTACCGGGAAAATACTTGTTGAAGGAATAAACAAATAAATACAAGAGGTGATCAGTGCTATGAAGGAAAAGAATGGGAGCCTGGAGAGAAAAGGAAATGGGCACCACTGCAGATGTGTGGGCAGGGAGAATGTCAGCACGGAGGTGATGGCTTAAGCTAAAGTCTTTTAAAGACTTGCCTCGTAGACTTTCCTTACAGACTATAAAGTCGGTTGCAGTAAAGAGCCAGGCATATGAAAAGGAGGAAAGTACCAACTGAGGCGGAGGGGACCATGAAAACATGATGTTTCCTATCTAGAAAGGGAGCACACAGTAGTCAGGTGGGACACCCATCTCCCTCCCAGCTGTGTGTTCCTTCCCGGAACACATCGAATGGCCAGTGGACTGATAGGCACATGACGCACTGCCGTCCGTACAAACATTGATGTGACAGAGGATTCCAATTTAGTTAGAAATTGAAAAACCTGGGGAAACTCCCAGGCAGCAGATCACTGATGATAAGGATAAAATAACCAAGAAGGGGGAGCGAGTGCAGAAGCCCGGCCGGGCTGGAGCCCTGAGGCACCTCAGAATCAGTCCGCACAGGCTTCCCCTGTTACTTTTGGAAGGCAGAAGCAGAAAGAGAAGGAGAGGTGAGAAAGTCTTATAAAGTGGAATAAATAATAACCAGATAAAGGATATTACACTGTGATCGGCCCCTAATTCAAAATTCCATTTATCTAGTGGGTTGTGACGTCAGACTTGGTCAGCCGGCACCTGACCAGGAGGCCCGAGATGGAGGGCCTGTCGGACAAGGCAGGGAGCCCTCTGTAGGAGGGCAAGGACCTGTATTCCCATCAGCGCCGTTGATGAGCTTGTCAGGAAGATCCAGGCCAAGACAGATGCTGTCAACCTCCTAGAGTACTAGGATTACAAGTGCGTGATCTTCGTCATGCCCAGCTACATGCACGCTTTTGACAATATCCTCAACTCCTTTCCCCCGCTGTCTGCCCTTTTCTCCAAACCCAGCCCCAGCCCCGATCCATCATCCTGTGGTGCCTTTCTCTAGGTCTTTAGGAGCCAAGTTTCTGAGGGCAGGTAGGACCAGACACCCAGCCCAGCGAGCTATCGTCCTTTGGTGCCTACGAGTGCATGGCCGTCCATCTCGCCTTCTGCATAGTGACGGACTTGTCCACATCCAATCCTGGTCCCCATGACTGCCACCTCACCTTCACCAAAGATCTTGACCTCGTACTGCACTTAAATAACAAAGCCTGTGCCATCTAGGGCCTCCCTCCTGCCTCCCCGCCTGAGAACACGCTGCCAGCCCTTCCCTGTTCGCTCCAGTCGGGAGGGAATAAGGGTCCTGCTGGTCAGGAGGTCAGCCCTCCAGCATCTCGGGGTCCCTGCCCGCTGCCTCCTGCTGCCTCTCCACTTCTCCGCCTCTCCGGACCCTCAGTTAAGCCTTCAGTTTCGTCCCTCCTCTGCCCTCCCCTTCCCGTCCATTTTCTCTCTCTCCTCTCTCTCTCTCTCCCTCTCCCTCCCCCTCTCCCTCCCTTCTCTTTCTCCCCCTTTCTTCTCCCTTTATTTGCTCTTCTCTAGCATTTAAATATGGCCAAGCTTCTTAAAAATATTTTTAACCGTTCTCCCCATGTCTTCTCCCTCTTCCACCTCTGGGTTGTGGCTCCACACTGTCACTGAGCCTACCCCTTCCAGCATCAAGAGTAGCCTCCCTTGGGTAACCTGCTTTTGGGTCCTATGTAGAATGCCCCGCAGCACTGAGCCTGTTCATCTTGTCAGAACCCCCTCTCCTGTAAGCTCCTGGGACCCCACGCCTCCAGGACCGTAATCTGCCACGCAGCTGCTCCCTACACTGCCCCTGATGTCTTGTTCTGAACTCACGCCTCTTCTCACCCGCCTTGAGTGGTCTCATCCTTCTTGTGGCTTCTTTTATTATCTATGAGCTGAATTCCACAGTCTGCGTTTCTAGACCAGACTTCTCCCCTACACTTAAGGCTGGCTGACATAGCCACCTCATACTGGAACATTCCCCTGGGAGGTCCCACCACCACTCGCAATTCAGTGTGCGCCAGTGGTGACCCTCCACTCAGCCCTGCATTTTGCCCTATAATCTCACCCCAGGGAAGCCATTCCCCATGCCCAGGCCAAACCTTTGAGGCCTAGTGCAGCCCTCCCCTCTGCTCCTCCCACCTTCTCGTGGATAGCATGGACTGTGACTTCCTCCTTCACACCTCCAAGATCTTTCTGCCTCTCTCCATCCTCTATGCCTGTGCACCACCCAGGATGCCATCAGAACATCTCCCAGACGGTTGTGAACCTTCCACTGGAGTAGAAGTTCTAGAGGTTCTAGACCAGGACAGGGCTTGCATCTCCCTGGGTCTCTACTGTGCCCTCAGGACCCACTCAGCTCACACACTCTTTGGGTGAAGGAATGCTGTCCCTGCCTCAGGAGGGCCACTCCCAGACTACTCTCCAGGAAACAGAGTAATCTTTCTCACATACAAAATATCAAATGCTGAGTAGAATGAAATCCTGTATTGATTCCCCATTTCCTACCATGGGAAGTTCAATTTCTTTAGCAGATTGCAGAGGCCCTTTCCTGGTTAGTTCTGCCCACTGGTGCCTTTTCTAACTTCCTAGCTTCATCTCTCATCACCTTATAGAAGTGCTTGTCCTTGTAGGATGCAGTGCTGCTCAGTGATTAGGAGCACAGGGTCCATGCAGACTAAGTTTAAGTCTCAAACCCACCACTTCCTAGCTCTGTGGCCTTGGATAATTACCTGATGTCTCTTTGTCTCAGTTTTCTCACCTTTAATATGGGGGAAGGAGTATCTAGCTCTCGGGGCTGGCTGCTGTCCAGGTGCTGCGAGTCAATGCGTGTCAAGTGCTCATAGTGTTTGCGGGCAGCAGTGCTAGAATTATCATATGACTAGAAGTCAGTTCTGATAACAAACATTAGGCAGTTATTGGCACACTGATAGCTTACAGTCCTATAAACTGCCTTAGCTCTGGGACCTGGCCCAGGTTCTTCCCCTCACTTGGACAGCCCTTCCTCCTGCTTCTCACCTCCACGTTTTCACTTTGCTGGCTCCCCCCCAAAGCATTAGACTTCAGCTTAGACTTCACCTTCTCCAAGAAGCCCTCCCTGACCCAAGGCTGGGACTCCGGAGAGGTGAGAGAGGCATGTTCCTTGGGTACAAAATTTTTTAATAATGGGCCCAAAAACTCAGTAATTAAGACACATAATATTTTAATGCAATATTTTAACAATCAAGATTACTGCAAAACATTCATGGTAAAAAATAAATGGGTAAGTGATAAGGTAAGTCACTGAAGTGCAAGGTCAGAGCCCGTCTTCATTTCAATGTTGGTATTTTCCTCCACTGTGGGATGATGGATTTATACACGTTAGTTGTAGTTGTCTTGGGGTGGGAGGAAGCTATAGTGCATGAAGATTTGAGCCCTTAGTGTTCCTAAAGTTCTGTGAGCTCACTCCTGGTTTGAGTTAGATGCTTCTCCTGTGTGGTCCCTTAGCACAACTCACCTGTGTCCTAAATGCCTGTTTTCCTGTCTGTCTGCTCCCTGGTGACAGAGACCATATGCAGATTTCAAATGCCTTGCACTGGGCTGGCAAGAGTAGGTCCTCATTACACTGTGGGTAGGGCTGTGTGTACACAATGGCCAGCTGGCAGAGTCCTTCTCCCCGAGGATGCTTGTTCTCTTCATCCCATCACAGGCTCAGACTAGCTTCTGAGGCACGGACAGACACGTGTTCTGCACATGCATGTCCTTTACAGTATAGTAGGACTTCACCAGAAACTTACAATCTGTCCTCAGCTCTATCCTTAGATGCCCAGAAATTTCCACCGGGCCTCAACCACCTGCAGTGACAGAACTTGCAGCCCAGGCACTTAAATCCTAGAAAGCACGATGAGGAGTTCAGGAGGAAGGAGGGCCTTGTGCTTACCTCCCCAGGTCAACTTGTCACAGGGGTCCCCTCTTCCTTCCCTTCAGATATTTGGAGCTCTGGGACCTCAAGCCAAGGGACCACATTCCCCAGAATACCTCCCCGACCTCTATGCCTGAGCATGCATAGACCAGTTGCAAAAGCAGGCTCAGATACAGCCTCAGTGGGTGTGTATGTAGCTGGGGAGGCCAAAGGGACACATAAGGTGAGAGATTGGGGAGGCTGAGTTTACTGGAGATTCAGAGGACCTTTGACTGAGACCACACACAGACACCCAAGCACATGCACACGTGTGCTCTCATCCTACACCTCACCCCTAGCAGAAGGCAGGAGGTTCTGGTTTTCAGGGTAACATAAATAGGACAGTCTGTATGCCAGAGCCATTGGCTACCTCAATTAGCCCACAGAAATCCCCCAGCTGTAGGAAGAAAGTTTTCCCAGAACCACCCCTGCCATGGTCATACACAGCAATTTCCGGGACCATGGTTTCTGGTCTAAGGTATCTAACACATTCAACTGATGACCCTGGGCCCCTCTTTCACAAATCTTAGGATTCTTACAATCTCTCCTCACCACTAGACACCTCCTTCATGACTTCTTCATTTTCCTTTTTAAAATTTATTTTTTGTAGTGCTAGAGATTGAACCCAGGGCCTCATGAATGCTAGGCAAGTGCTTTACCACTGAGCCACCCCCGGCTCCTGTCTTTCCTGTAGGAAGCCCTCTTCCCTGGGTCAGTGTTCCACCTTCATCTCTCATAGCCTAAAGCACAACATAGGTGGAACTTGGGGTGACCAGGGCAGACCAGGATATCTCCTGTGAGATGTCCATCATACCCTGAGCTGTCTCAGGGACCCCTCTGCAAGCCTAGTTCACCATTGTTGGCTCAATTGGGCTTTAAAAGCACTCTCAACAAGTTAGTTGTTTCATTGTACCTGTTACCATCTCAAACTAAAAGTTAAAAAACCCTTCCACAGCACTTCTGTAACAGAAAGCAGCCAGGATCAATCCCCGCACATCTCTGCTTTGTGACAGTGCCAGCGCCTCTTCTCCTGTGCCTGCCTTTGCTGGTCTGCAGTGGCTTATGTTTATGTTCCCTCCAGGGCCAGGGGTGATCAGATGCAGGGTCTGGTTTAGTCAGGAAGTCTTCAAAGTCCGGGACTTATCAGCTCCTAGAACAGGTAACCCATTAAGAATGAAGACCCATGTTAAGTAAAAATAGGCAAGTGTCTAGGGTATGGTACATGGACCAGAGTCACCAGTATATGTCAGTTGAAGGCCCCTTTGCCCACCAATGCTGTGTTCAAACCTGAATCTCAACTCTAATAAGTACATCAAATGTCTACCTGTGTGACTCAGAGAGCTGACTCACAGCAAGGGGCTGAGGGTGGGGGTGGGGTTGGCAGTAGAGCGCCCGTGGTGGATCTACAACTCCAACGGGGGTATCAAGTCACCTGTTGTCTCTGTTTTCTCATCTTCCTGTCTTTCAGAGATCGAGCAGGGCAGCTGCGGCGACCCCGGCATCCCTGCCTATGGCCGGAGGGAAGGTTCCCGCTTTCGCCATGGTGACACACTCAAGTTTGAGTGCCAGCCTGCCTTTGAGCTGGTGGGGCAGAAGGCAATCACATGCCAAAAGAATAACCAGTGGTCGGCTAAGAAGCCAGGCTGTGTGTGTAAGTGAGTGGGAGGCAGCACCACAGGGTCTCCACCCAGAGGCAGGGGCCATGTCCTAACCAATCCAGGGCTCTATCCCTGGGCACCATGCAGGGTGTGCCAGCAGCTTCACTCTGGTTGGTTTCTTCTGTTCCTCAGGAGGTTGCTGGCCCAGCCCTTGCTTCTGGCAGTAATGCAGACTGCAACATTGAGGATGATTGCCCTTGGCCTTTGGGGACCTTTTCAGACTTCATACCTTCCATTGTGATCTTTAAGAGCAAAGTAGACCCTTGGGCATGACCCACAAAGCTCAGACCCAGGCACCTCCTCCTCACCCTCATTACTGCCACTGCCACTGTAGAGTCAGCTGGGGCTCCGGGGACCTGAATGTCCGTAGGGTGGCCCATCCTAGCCTTCCAGCACTGTGGAACACCACAACTTGTGGGATATGCATTTCTCTTTTGTCAGATTTATGAGGGGTAAGGACTTCAGCTGTCTTTGGGTGGTTGATCTTTGGAGGAGGGCTTGGAACTGATCCTATGGAGGAGCCCTTCTTCCTTCCTTTCTCTTGGACAGGCTGGCCATACTTTGTGACGTATATGGTACTGGAAGTCTTATAAGTTGAGGGGCTGTGGATAGCAGAGGAGGCCAGGCCTGGTCTCTGTCCAGAAGTCCAAGGTTCCAGCTTCTCTGGGCTGTTGCTTTGTCTTCCAACCCTCACCACTCCACTTCCTCCAGCTTTTTCAGTGTGCTTCTCTCAGGGAAAGGCAGACAGCCTGACCCTCTGGCCCTTTACCTACTTGGGTGGGCTGTCCAAGACTTCTGCACACTAGAAAACGATAGGCCTGTGGGGACAAGGGAGGAACAGGCTGGGACATTGTCAGTTTCCCCATGATGATGAGAGTTTGGGGCATATGAGCTGGTGAGTTGGGTCATGTTACAGTGATTATACTTTTCAAGTGAAAAACAACACTACTTTATCTGTAAAGACACTTTTTATGACTTGTAAGTTGATTTGTGTAAAAGTCTTCAGAGATTTAAAGATCAAATCACTCATAAATTCACACTGAACAAGTCAGCCTTATTGTAACAAAAAAAGTCAAATTGCATGGTATCTTCCCAGTTCTGCTCCTCTGAGTGGTTGGAAAATGATGCTCGTCAGTGTTAGCCCTTAGCATGCTGGGTGCCACAGGACCAGAGGATCAGGAAAGGTTCTCAAGGGTCCCCTCAAGACAGCAAGATCAAAAGGTCTGGTATTGGTAGACACCAAGCCCAGGCCAGGGTGAACAGAGCAGGACTCTGCACACACTGGCCTGAGAAGGCAAAGGTGTAGATGGAGTCCCCAATAAATTTCTGAGATTCATCCGGATGAATGAAGACAGAACCAGAAGAGGGCTGTGTTTCCAGGGCCGAGAGTTGATAGGACTGAAGCTGGAAGGACAAAGTTCTCTGTCCCCACAAGCTAAGAGAGTTGGGGATCAAGAAACATGCTATCTGGGGACTATCAGTCATGTGAATTTACTTGGCCCTCTGCCTCTTAGGAGTCATTTTAGAACATTTTCTAAAGCCTTCACTAAGGGCAGAAGACCTTGAAGTGCTGCTCAGCAGGCCCTTGATTTCCAAGAGCAGGACTGACAGCCTCCAGCAAGCTGGACATGATCTGCAAATAGATGACAAGAAAAGAGAACAGTGCTGTCCCTGCAAGTATGGATTGGTCCTCTCCATGGTTTCCACAAAGAATGAGGGGCCTGGGGCTTGTTGATAAGAACGAAGAAGCAGCAGGTGCTGCAGGGGTCTGGTATGGCATTTCTTCTGGACAATTCTGAGCTAGAAGAAGGTGGCATCCCCAGGCATTTCCATCACTCACTGTTGTCTGAATGCCTTCAGGGACAATAGAGCACAGCTTGAACGTCAAAGCTTCTGGCTTCAGTGAAGGAGGCCGGGGAGAATCGACTGTCCTTGTGCCTCTGTACCACATAGCAGTTTGTACCTCATGAATATGAGGGATCACCGTCTGCCTGCTCTCTACTGAGTACCCAGCCCCCAAGCTGATGCTTTCAGAGGTCCTGGGCTTTGCTACCAGTGAGCTCACAGTCTAATCTGTAGTAGAGAGATAATGATAAGGAAGGTCTGAAGCACTGAAATAATTTTGGACTCACGAGTCTGCAGATCTGATTCTTAGTCACTGCTTAGCTTCCTGACTGCAGTCAGCACAGCGGCTCTCTGGATTTTGGTTTCCTGATCAATCCCACTGGGCAGCAGTCCATTCTTACTCCAAAAATCCTAAGCCTTTACAATGATAGTTATAGTGAAAAATAAATGTGACATGAGAAGTCCCCGCATTTTCCATAGTGAATGCTTGAAAATTACTCCATAAAGTGGATCATTACAGAGCAGGTCATTCTTTGAGGGACAGTTCTCCTACTGACTTTAGATTAACTACATCATAGTGTGAGATCAGTAGAAAAGGAACAACATCTCTAAAATTCCATCAAAGTACAAAATCATAAGGTTGTTCCCTATGTACACACAAAAGCACCTCTTGCAGATGCCCGCATAAATGTGCTGAATTTTACCGCACATGCATCACAATAAATATTAATATGATACTTAACAAACAATGCTGCTCTCTCCTTAGGCATTAGAAAGGGATTGGGAAAATTATTTTGATGGCTCAAAATTTTGAACAATTGTCTAAAGAACTACAAAGCAGTACATTTTTCTTCTCTTGAAACATTTTCTTCAGAGAGGCTTCTTTCTAGGGAACTGCCCTGCCGAGACCACACAAATACAGGCTTCCTTCACGTACCCAAACATCTTCTGCAGCAAGCAGAGATTTCAGAGTCATTTGGGTGCCTTGTGAGCTGCCCTCACAGGGGCGGAGGCACCGTAAGCAGTCTTTTCCCACCTAGGTTTTTCAGGGTGATGTTGTATCTCACAGTGAAAAGCGTTTTGGAAGAAAAGATGGAGCCAGCCTCTTCACTCTCACTCTCTCGTCCTCCTTGGTGAATTCACATCACCAGAGATCACTGCTCAGAACCAGTCAGAAGTAGAACTGCTTTCCATCCATTCAGTGGTATTCGCCGAGTGTCTATCCTGTGCCAGGCACCAAGTGTTGGATTCAGAGCTGTTCAGTCTCTGCCTAGGAAATCTGCTCAGCTTAGCTATTCTGGGGAGAGAGTGTTGCCCAGGTCCTGACATTTTTTACTATCCCAAATCTCTACCTGTTTAACCTTGTCCTTATACAAAAAATAGAGAGCCATTCCCCTGCAGCCCTACCCAGTCATTCCTCCACCACAAGTGCTACAATAGGAAGGAAGTTACAAATAATTCTGAAAGTGGTTTGCACAGTACTTGATGCTTTGTTGACAGGCTAGCAGAGCACTTCACACTTCATAAGGAAGCCAGGAAACCAATTATCAGTCCATTAGCAGCCACTTTCAAAAGAAGTTTCAAAACAGACTTCACCAGAGATGTGCCAAGACAGCAGGAATGTTCATGCTTGCTTTCCTTTCCTTCGCCATTTTGTAAAGCACCATAAAAAGGTGTGAGTCCTAATTGCTTGGGTCTTAATATATATGGTGTGTGTGTGTGAAATGAGAAGGCAGGGCCTCCTGGGATATACAGCTTAAGTTACAGATCAGCTGCTGAATCCTGAGTGATCAGGGTGGGGAAATTGAGTCCTTGGGTGCTCAGAGAAAATGTCACAGAGGAAAGAGGGTTCCAGTTGGACTTTGAAGAGTTGGGAGCCAAAGGAAAGTATCCCACACAGGATGCTACAGGAAATGGCCCTCTTCTAGTGTCCTGTCCCTGAATTCCTCCCCATCACACTGCCTCGGAGGTATGTGCAGAGGCAGGCACACAAACGCATGCACACACATGCACACGTTTCTGCAGAAAGGAATGGATTTGGCCAAAAGATCATCACAAATATGGTCTCTCCTATGGATTGTTACTCAAATATAGGGTTTATTAATCTTGTTCATTAATATTTTCACCCAGTCTTTTTGTATGAAGCACTCTGGGGCACAGCAGGGTGTTTAAGCAGTATTCCTACCCTCTACCCAATGAATGCCAGTGTCCCCATCCCACAAACAAGTTGCGACACCCAAAGACATTTCTAGAGGTTACCAAATATACCCTGATGAAAAAGCCAGCCTCAGTGAAAAACCACTCTGTCTAGGATAGCTTAGTGTCATCTAATATGAACACCCCTACAGATTTGCCTTTTAAGTAAGGCTGTGATTAGTCTGTAGCACTAATATTGGAGGGAGAGGATGCCAACATTTACTGAATGTTTTACACCATTGGGAGATAAGAATCTTTCCTACAGTTTTGTGTTTGTTCTCTTAGTTTACATGAAGACTTTTCAAAATATATGGTGAATGTTTAGATTTTAAAGGTTTTTGGTTTGTTTGTTTTTTGTTTACAGTAAAACATCCCTTGCCATTAATCCCCCTCAAAGTACTCTCTACTTCAGACACATTCATCCTGCCATCTTCATCACTTTCTGAAGCAATTCTGGGAGTCCTCTTTTGTGATCAAAAATGCAGTGAGTGCTGCTTCCAGGGTCCCCCCCATTGGAATGACATGCTCATGAAAACATGGTAGCAGGTCCTCATCCACTGTATTTACCACATCTGGCACCTTGTGACTTCTGGCTCTCCCCTAGAGTCAAAATGACCATGAAAGATAAACTTTGTGAATCAATTCAGGAAATCAAGGCAATCACAACAGCACAACTAAAGACCCTCATGAAAATGGGCTTCCAGACCTGCTTTGAAAAGTGGCTAGAGCAATGGGATAAGTATGTCGGAAGTGAGAGAGAGTATTTTGAGGGGTATTAATCAAAACATGTCATTTACTGTAATATTTTTTTTAAATTTAAACATACACTGTACTTTTCAATCACACCTCAGAATGAAAACAAAATTCAAAGAGGTAAGGTAACTCACTCAAAGGCAATGCAATCTTTAAATGCTGGGCTAGAATTTGAACTACAGTGGTACTTTGGTTCAAGTACTTAGTTCTTTTCGAGAGTCTGATTGCAAACCAAATTGAACAAAAACTAAATCAAATCAGCGGTTAGGTTTAATGCTGACTTTATGGGGAAATTTGATTTGGTTCTTGTCCAATTTGGCTTGTGACCAGAATAGCAGAAAAGATTAGGTTCATGAACCAATGCACCACTGGAGTCACTGGCAGAGCAATGATCTGAGCCCAGGTTCCTACTCCAAGTCCTACACTCTTTCCATAGCACCAGATTTCCAGAATCTGAGGGTGTGTCAAGGAACCCTTGAGACAAAAACAATAGGCCAGACTACAGGACCACACTGTTGGCTAAAGTTATCCCCATGAAATAACAGTTTGATAAGAGTTAAACAGATTCGTGAAGAAATTATCTATGACCATTATTGGAACCTTACCAATACCAAGTATCAATGTTCACGATGCTAGTAATGAAAGCATTTCCAGTTTTTACTGTTTCTCATTTGTTCTACCCAGCCATGTATCCATCTATCTTGATTTTCTGAGCACCTACTATATGCAAAGTCAAGAGCATAAAAGAGTATATTGGTTCTTGGTCAAATTCTAAACAGGAGGGCAAGGGATGATCCCACTCAGGTTGAAGGGTTAATTGATCAGGGCCATGCCCCATATAACATGCTGTAACTCTATATCAAGAAATATCTGCCACTTAAGAGCCAATATGCAAACAGACTTTTGTTATAGTCTACTATTTTAAATTTTTTAATAAATGTAATGATTTAAATGAATTGAAAAGTTGAAAGAAATAAAATTCTTAATCTCTTTCTCTTAAATGAAAAGTGATTTCAAATCTTTCTCTTCCATTTTTTCTTTTATTGGTGTATGTTTGCAATACAGAGGGGATGGTTGTTTTAGAGAATTGGAAACTCGCCTATGACGTACCTTCATAGCTTTTTGTCTTTCCCCCACTTGCTCCCACAGCCCAGATCCTTATCTATTCTTTTTTCATTTTTGACCAGCTACATACATCTTTCAGGTGGTTTTACCAAAGTGAACATAGCATTTTGTATGCTGCGTTTTAAAGTCCATTTTATGTTGCATATCTTACCACATGGCCCCATCTCTTTCATAGTTACCCTTGTTAAGATGAATGGAATATTCTGTCTAGTGAATGGACCATGACTTAGCCAACCAGTTATGTTCAATTATTTTATATGAGGCTGTAATGAACAACCTCATGTGCATGGCTTTTTCCCCATTCTCTTAAATTATTTCCTTAGGATAAATTTCTAGGAGTAGGATCATCAATCCAGTGCATGAGCATTTGTGTTCTTGATGCGTACTCCCAGCACCAGTCCCTCAAAGTGTTGCACCCTCCCAGGATGCCAAAGCAAGAGCTGTAGAATTAAGAACAGAATTCACACATTGTGAGGCTGTCCTATCCAGAAATATATGGTGTCTTTTTATGTTCATCCACTTCCACCTTCTGAAGATAACAGCTTTGTGGTTTTCTTCATAGAGGTCACATGTATCGCTTGTGACCTTTATCAACTTCCCTAAACTTCAATATTTGTGTGGCCTTTTGAAACATGCTTATTTAAAAACTATCAGTTGAATGCATCCCTCCAGCAAACCCCTGCTGACTGCTGTGAAGCACTCAAGGTTGCGCTGAGTACTGGTAATCCCAAGATGAGTGGGGCACAGCCTTGACCTTCAGGAGCTCTCTCCACGCAGACAGGCATAGTTCTGTAGATGGAAGTGGTCCTGATGGGTTAAAATGTAGTTTTCAATGAGAAGCCATGGTGCTGCAGATACATTTAGATTATTTCTTCTACTTAACTTTGTGGAGCATCTAGTGGGCCAGGCATCAGAGTGGATGCCGAACAGATTGCTATGGCCACTCATCTCATAGAGCGCAGACTCTACTTCATCCCTGTTAGAATGGTGACCCAAAAAGTGAGGACAGCATTGGAGCCTGGTTGGAAAATAAGACCTGCCAGTGGCAGTGATGGGTTCTGAGAGATGATGGGCTGTGGGGCTCTACAGAGGGAAGATGATCTGTGGATACGCCGATGCATGTGTACACGAGCCCTTGTACGTACGCGTGCATGCACTACCTACCAGTCTGGGTACCTGGGCTTGCAGGTACTCCTAGAGGGGCTGACACATGGATGTGAGTGAAGAAGGATGATAGGACCCTTGGGAGTAGAGGCTGAGTGGCTACAGGCCAGAGAATGTCCTGTTGGGGTGAGAGATGTGAAAGAGGTGCCAGGAGTGCTCCAGGGTTTCTACCACAGGACATCCAGTGGGGAGTTATCCTAGCTTGTATGCAGCCACCCTGGGCCCAGCCCCGTCTAGCAGGAACACAAATCTGTGCATTTATCAATCCCTGTGTGCTAACTGTGGTTAAGAAGGCATTCTTGTTTTCCTTTCCAACTTGAAGGCGGTCTTCCTAGTGTGTGGATAGGAATTCTATGTGGTCTCTGATATGTATACTGTCCCAATCTTATTTTCCTTTGTCCGTGTGTATGTGTTGCTATTGTGCCTTATAATATTGTTTTGCTTTTTCATGTAGACAGATCCCTCAATATTTGTGATTCCTTTTCAAAGCTGATAGAGTTATCATTCTGCCATGGTTCTGAGAAACAGTTCATTCTATTTTTAGTTTTCTTGGTCAGTAATTTGATTTTTTAAAACTATAATTTGTTAATACAGCTGCAGTTTATTTAGATGAATGTATAATATTGTCCAAACTTGTAGGCAGTTTTCCAACATAATTATTAATTCACTTCCCTTGTGATTTGAGGGAAATAGATTGTTTTATCACATACTGAATCCTCAAATGTAGTTAAGTCTATTTCTTGAGTCATCACTTTGTACTGTTGCTCTGCCTTGGCCCCAGTGTTGAATAATTTTAATTGTTGTTTTATAAGATGTTCTAATATCTAGCAGAGCTAGAAACGACTCCTTCCTCCCTTAATTATTTTCTCTTTCAGAATATTCATTGTTATTCTCATCTGTTTGTTGTTCAAGATTAATTTTAGAATAATTTTCTCAGAGTAAAAATAAATCCTATTGGGACTGTGTGTGTGCACTCTTGTTAAACTATAAATTAACTTGGAGAAAATAGGCATTTCATAATACACAGCCTTCCCATTCAGCTATGTGGCACGTCTCTCCTTAGGTGTCTCTACTTTCATTTTGCTAAATTTAACAGCTCTGTGGTTTTCTTCATGTAGGTCACCATCATGGCCAGCTACCTTTCTTCTTAAATAAACAGGGGCTTCTTTTCACTCCTCTTCCCACCACGACCTCTGTGCCCCGTGCACAGATGAAGCAGGCCCCTGTTTTACCTCCTCCATGGCTGAACCCTGGTATTCCCTGAAAATGTATAATTCCAGATTTTCCGGAACAAGTACAATTTCGAACACCCTTTGCTTTGGCCCAGAAAATATGATCACAATAGCTAGCATCCTCAGAAATTGCTATCTTCAAATGTTCAGAGTCAGAGTTGGGGTCAGGCAAGGTCTGAAAGCATCGCCCTCAGTATAGGGCAGTGACGAGGAACCCGTTAGAGACCAAGCGCCGGACTTTAACCCCAAACCCACTTATTTATCACAAAGTGCTCCCGCTGGGATTCAACCTGAGCACTGAGGCTTTCATTGAGAAAAAACAGCTCCACATTAATATGTTTTGTCTTACAAGAGAAACACAGTAACACGAGTGCCCTGGGTTCCCCAGCATTGGTATAGGGGGTGATATTCTTGGGGATGTTTATGATCTGGGCAGGGGCCATGACAAGAGCTATGGGAATTTCCTCTGCTTATCATAACATTTTTCTCATTTTCCCAAGGTCCCACTGATCATAAGAAAGTATGGTAAATAAATAGGGAATTCGAGGAGTTCCAGGCCCTCTCTTTCTATTACTCTCAAAAACCTGGACACTGAGAACCTGTGGTCTCATTCTGCTGCTGGCGATATGGCCTGTCCTACAGGAGGGCTCTCGGTGGCCCACGCGGTCCTTGCCTTGGCAGAGAGTCGTGGTGGCAGAGGAGGTAGGGAGGTCTGTCTGCTTCTGCCCTGGAGTGTGGGCATGGCGGTCATTGCTGAAAAGCATCCTGGTACCCTAGTGTAGCCTGGCAGGGCAAACTGGAGTAAGGGAGGCCTGGCCCTGTGTGAAAGGACAGCTCACAGAGGGAGCTGCCAGCATTGCCTATTAGGATGTCCAGGGAAGTAGTCAGGCAGTTGGGTTTCCTTCATCGTAGGTTAGCTGTGTGTTTATATAAGCAAATAATTGATGTGGGAGTGGGCTTTAGGCTGAGTCAGGTCCTCACCCAAGGGAATGGGGCCTCCCCTGCAGGCTATCCACTGCCCCAGCCAGTGGCCACCATTTCACCAAAGGCTTTAATCACAGAAGGATGAGAGAGTCCAAGAATCTACTTAGAAACCCAAACATGTTGAAGAAGGGGTGGCAGTAGGGGTGGTAGGGGTCTAAGCTCAGACAGCCTATGAGTATGCTGGCTCATCTCAAGCCCACCTGATACTGACTCTGAATCCAACCTCACACCTTACTCCATTGGCTTGTGGAGCTGGAATATCCCAACATACCATCATCTAGCTGTCCATGGCTCCAGATCTTGCTGTTAAGACTGCCCCTAAGGAATACAAGTGTTTGGTGTACCTGGCAATGGGCAGGTCAGAAGCAGAGTCAACATTTTTCCTATCAGACCAGTATGGGTGCCATGCATCACTTGCTACTTCTATGATCAAATAGGCAGATTCTCAGTGTCTTTGGTGACTCTGCCCTACCTAAAATGGACTCAAACTTAGTTAACCTTTAGACTCACTCAAAGGCATTCTAAAATGCAGAATTCCCAGGCTCATTCTCAGAAATTCCAATTCAGCAGCCCCAAGATAGGATTGTTATTCTAAAACCTTTCTGGGTGGTCTAGATGTTGGAACAGATTTCTAAACCACTAGTGTGGAACACCTACTGTGTTCCAGATGCTTGGAGGGACTTTGGTGTCTTCCTGAGGGATTTGGTTCCTTGACAAAGATGGCGGCCCCTGTGAGCTGTGGTGCATGAGGCGATCTATTGTGGTGATATGTTGTTGCTATAAAGTGGGGAGGCTGAGGCTGCCATAATTTAGTTGTTCTGGTGTCATGATCTCCTGGGATTCATGGACTATCAGCCTCCATACTGATATCTCAGCAAGCAATGAAATGTTGGGCCAATGTTTTGACATTTTACATCTTGATACTATGATTGCCTGTTTTTGTTTAATTTAAATGCAGCAAAAGATGAAGGTTAGAGGCTTCCATGATCTGGGCATTGTGCTCAGCACCCAGAGAATATCAGGGATGATTCTCACATGGTCTGGCCGTCTAAGAGCCCATATAGTCTAGTGAGTGACATAAGCACACACTTTTATGACCAAGCAGTCTCTGAATTATTACAATAATAGATGTGTTAGAAAGTACTGTAAGAAAGGAAGGAAATTTTATTCCAGTTGGCAGCTTCTCAGAAGTTTTCTTGGAGGATTGCAGCACATATAACATTTCAATCCAGTGTGACCCAGGAATCTGTCCAGAACCAAACTGTAAATACAGCTTAATCCATACTCAGTCCAGAGACCATATTCTTCCAGGCCAGAGTCCTGGACTAAGGAATATTAGGACCGCAGATACTGGGCAGAATGGGGACTTGGAAATCTCACCAAGCTGTGGGACTCCAGCCATGATGGTGATCTCTACTTGTGGGGATATCCTTATTCTTCTCACTTCTCCTTCCACCTTCCAGATCAAGCCAGCAAATCCTCAACAAGGGTCTTTCCACACAGCTGCTGGCTTCAGAGCAGAAGTGCGAGGTTCTACCAGTACCCTTGTCCTGTTCTCTCTGTCTTGAGTATGGTGGGTGTCCTCAGTTCTGTGGTTCTCGGGGGGCATTGTTCACCTTTTCTAGGACTTGGCTTTCTAAGAGAGTCTTGGGTTACCTTTTTAGGCACCCCCATCCAGTCATTATATGCAAAAGCAATCCTCTGGGGCTTTAAGAATGGGAATGTTACTCACAGGCTTCCTTGTTAATTCAAATAAGGTTTCCCCAGACCCTGAAGATTGCTATCTCAGGCTTACTGCACATGGCCCTGGATTATGGTGGATCCACTGCAGGGAAATCCACACAAACTTCCCTATGATATTGCTGAGCAGCAACTTACATTCTTTTCCAGTCCTCAGGGGGTGGCAGTTTGAATCAAGACTGGACATAGCTTTGTTTTGTATCTGAGGAAAGGTAGTCTGCTGGAACAGCCATTGGAGACTTGGTGGACCCTGATGGAACTCAGGGCCCAGGAAAGTGGATAGGCCCTGAGGGCCTCAGGGAAAGGGAACCAGTAGCTGGGCCTGCAGTCCTTGGAGCACCTCCAATCCATGGGAATGCAGTGTGTACCCTTTCTTGGATTCCTCTAGGGTGATGGAAGGCTTGGGCTCTTGAATGACATCACACTAAGATGTCAGCTAATGCTGGTATCTGGCTGGCCCAGGTAATATGAGAGCTGAAGCTAACCCCAGTGGGACCCAGAGGCCAGCCAGGTTTGGCTCCTGTGGCAGATAGAACCCTCTGAAGGTCCCTCAAGGGTCCCAGGGGCTGGGCAAAGGCAGCTGTGTGACTTCACAGGAGTAAGAAGCATTTTTCTAAGGCCATGGCTAGAGTAAGTCATCAGGGTATCCATCTTGTACCCAAAATGTCACAGTCCTCAGAATCCTATAGTGAAAGTCAAGACCCACAGAACATCCATCCCTTGTGTATGGAACCATTTAGCACCAGGGGCCCCATGGCTGCAGACGGAGCAGCCCACCTGCCCACAGAAGGCAGCAACCCACATCACAGTTGCAATCAAGCATCAACCATTCCTACAAACAAGGGGTTCCATTAGAGTCTCCTGGGTCTGGTGTCACTTGTTCGTTCATTAAGAAGAGGGATGGAGGAGCAGAGACAAACTGTGTGGGCCGGGGTCTCGCTTGGTAGCAGCGATGCTGTGAGAGGGGTGGGAAACCCCTCTTCTGCAGCTTTAGTTGGCTGGTTGAGAACAAGAGATGAAGCATGAGTGTGGAGACAGCATGGGCAGCACAGCTGGGACAGCCCCTCTTGTTTCAGAGGCAGTGAAACCCGAGGGCAGACCCCCGGGCCCCAGGCAAGGTGCTGCACTCTCTGCTTTCCAAGCTTCATCACTTTGGGTCTTCACATCAAAGCTGTAGTTTAGAAGTTATCCAATTTTTATCCATGGGGGAGAAGACTCAGTGAGGAAAAATGCCCGCTCCTTCCCATTGCTGTACAGTTAGTAAGTGAAACATTGCACGCAAACCCCTTGTTCTTTACATTTGTTCCACCTTCATTTAGGTTGGTGGCTTGGTTCGGCTACACTTGCTCTCCAAAGAACTTGTGGTCTCTGTTCAAGATAAATCTAAGCCTTTGGAGTATGCATTCAGCTGTTTCTCAGGAGCTTAGAGCACACTTTGCACTTTTTTTCATAAGGTGTCAGAAGCTGCTCCTTGAGTGGGTGCTACAAGACCCTCAGCCAGAAGCTGAAGAGGCATGAGTACCCCAGGTCAGGGCCAGGTCAGGGAGGGGGACCGGAGAAGGCAAGCAGCGGGAAGGACTGGGCGGGCATCATCCCGGAAGTGTGGTAAGAGTCAGCGCGGCTGCAGGGTAACTGCAGGCGCAGACTCTGCTGCTGAGCAGGTAGGTCAGCCACACCGGGAACCTAGCCTAGCTCTAGCGGGTGCAGGGCACAGAGTCCGCCCCTAGGAGAAAAGGACTTAACAATTGTCAGATCCTCCCCCGTGAGATTCAGCATAGGGTCCCAGTCCCAAAGGGGACTTGGTAGTGTGAGAGGAATTTGAAACAGAAGCCACTTCCACAGCATACAATTACTTTTGTGGGCAGGAAGTAAAAGGGCCATGAGTGGGGTGACTGTATATCCCTATTTGCTTAGTACAATCCCTGGTTCACACCTTTTGTTCTAGGTAATTATTATTCATGCCACCTCTCATTTTCTCAAGTGCCCCTTGTGTAGTACATGGCCACCCTCACCGTGGCCCAGCAGGCTTCTTGCCAAGCGAAGGGCTGCCCCTCCCCGAGTGATTTAGATGCCATGGGCGATCCCTGAGCAAATGGTCTACAAGGCTGTGTATGACTGACCCCTTCCTATCTGTCCCCTTCATCACACAGCCCCCTTTCCCTTGAAACCCTTTCCCACCTCAGTGCCTTTGCGTTTTTGGTTCACTAGGTTGGAATATCCCCCATAATGCTGGCTCCATCTCATCATCCCTTAACTGTCACCTTCCTAGAGGTACCTCCTGTAACCACCTTATCCCGAAGAGCAGTCCTTCACCTTTTATTTTCCTCATGCCCCCCTTTCACATGTGTATCCGTCAACTTTTGCTGTGATATCAATAGTTAAGATCTTAATCGATCAAGATCTTAATAAATCAAGATCTTAATAGCCTGTACCTAGAGCATGCTGTTCTCGTGCCAGAGGGAAAAGCTTCAAGATGGAGGCAACCTGCCCAAGCACATCGAAGCCTCGGCCTGGCAATGCCTGGATCATGTGCAGTCACGTTCTGTGAGTTAGAGCTACTCACAAGCCCAAGACCAAAGTCAAGAGCGATAGGGATGAAGGTGCCACGTAAAGGGATGTATGGCAAGAACAGGAAGGGAACAAGTGATCGTGAGCAATAGCACAACCTGTCACAATAAGCGTCGCTGATTTCATTTGTTGTGGGACACTCGGATTTGACCGCAAACTCCATGAAGGCAGAACTGTGTCTTGTTCATTGTACCTTCAGAGCCAGTCCTACAGCAAATCCTTAATAAGTCTTAGTTGCCTGTCTTTGTCATAGTTGTTATTACCTGTATTAGTATTAGTGTTATTATATAGACAGTGCCAGTGTGGTAGAGGTGGAAGAGGATTTGGCTTAGACTATGCCCCTCTCCCTGCCCTAGCCTATTAGTAGCAGGATTTTACTCTTCGGCTCTCACAATGATGGAATTGCAGCAAGACTAGAACAGGTAGGCACTGGGATGGGGGGAGCTTCATATACGGACTCCTTGAGTACAGCTAGGAAGGAGAGATACCGGGTGGGAAGGAGCCACACTGCCCAACGGAAGTCATACTAAACATGTTTCACATGGACAAGAAGCAAGAACATTCTAGAAAGATAAAATAGCCTGGATAGAAGTACAGACATGTAGCCTCCTACATTTGTAAAGCTGCAAGTGGTTTAATCTAACTGGAATAGAGTGTTCACTGGGCGGGGAGGTGAAGATAAAAGAGTTTGACAAAGGTCTTAGCTCAGTGAGAGTCTTGAACCCCTTTGAGAAGTCTAGACTTTATCCTCTATGCAGCAGGGCATCTTTAAAGAGTTTTAAACAAGGATGTAACTGAATCGAAATTTGCGATTTACAGAACTGCTCTTCCATATTGAGCCAATATTGAGGATGGACTCAAACTGTCTGAGGTTTAAAATGGGAGACCGGGAGGCCTATTGCAGTAGGAAAATCACCTCCACTTAATAGGGTGTGAAGAGGTTGTGACAAGTACAGGAGATATTGACAAGTTAGAGTCAACAGCAGCTACTGACTGGACGTGGGGGCGAAGGAGAAGGGGTTGATGTATTCTTCTTAAGCAGCTAGATACTGTCATTCATGGAGGTTAAGGAATAAAGGAAGCATCAGAAAACAGTTTAATTTTGAGCATTCATTTCAGATGCTGGTGGGACCTCCAGGAGATAGAAACGGCAAGCAGTTTTGTTTTGAGTCTGGTATGTGACAGGAGGGCCTGGGACACTGGTATTTGCAAGGCAGCGGTATAGAAGAGGAGAGAGAGGGGAATGGGAAGAGGGCCTGGCTCATACCTGGGTGATAGCAGTGGTGAATCGCTTGTGGATGCCAAAGAACATTCTAGGTCCTGAAACCTAGAACCACATCTGGGGAAGAAGACCAAGAGTTCAGTTGGGACATGTTTTATTTAAAATAATGTGGTAGAAATCCAGACTCTTTCGCATGATCTAAAAGACCTTTGCCACCCTCTACACCTCATCTTTTCCTTCTCCATTTACCTCCATTCCTTTGCTACTCCGCCTACCTCTGTCTCTCATGTACACCAAGCTCATCCTCCCCAGCCCCAGGGCCTTTGTACTGCAAGAGTTCTCTCTGCCTGTAGTGATCTTCTTAGGATGGCTGGCTTCTCCTCATCAGAATGTAATTCAGAAGCCACTTCCTCACGCAGCCATCTCTCACTCCCTGATTGAAAGCTACCCACCCACATTCCATTACCATTTTTCCTTTTGCCCATTCTTAGGTTGTGCCATCTATTCACAGTAAATTTCACAGGGACTGGCAGCTTATCCATCTTTTTGGCCACTAACCCCCTTCTTAGAACAGTGGCTGGCACACAGCAGGTGCTCTGTGGCTCCACTGAAGCCTGCACTAGGTGGAGACAATTCAGAGACCATGGCACATAGGACTCTGGAGCCAAAAGAGAGGTCAGTCCTGGAGGTGGACTTTTAGGGGGTACATGTTCCGTGGGGAACCCTGATGAAAGCATGTACCGTGAAAAGATAACTCTGAAAGAGACCCTTTCCTTCTCCAAAATGTAAAAGTCAGGTAGAAGAGAAGGGCTTCCAAATGACTGGCAAGGGGCAAACAGAGCAAAAGTCACAGCAGAAGCGAGTGTCATCAGGAAGGAGAGAAGAGGCAGCTCTGTTGGGTGCCACGCCAGTCTGCCTCAGGTCACCGGCATTCCAATGCTGCTGGGCCAAGAGGTGGGGTTTTGAAAGAAGAACTATGCAAAAACTTGAGCACAGTGAATGGCATTAGAACCAGATTCAAATATGAATTTAATAGCACATACAAGGTACTCAGGAAATACATAGCCAGTACTCTGCGTTTGTCCTTGATACTCCTTTTGGAATTTGTGTGCATTTCTAGAAGGCATCCTCGGCGTGCTCTTTTTTTTTACATCTTTGTTTTTATAAGTACGTGTTTGTGATACAAAATGAACGCATTCTTCATGGGGAGCTGGTACATGTGTATGTCGCATCTTCATCTTTTTGTCCTCAGTATTCTCATACAGAACTGAGGCTAAAATTAATCTTCTTTCTGCCAGGGAGGAGCCCTACCAGCTTCACCCCCGACTCGTGTCACCTTGGGAATTTCCCAGTCTCCTTGCAACCATCAAAGTTAAACGATAACTTTTACCAACCTCCAGGGCCAGAGATGATGTCAAGATAATTCAGATGGAAATGAAGACCCACGGAGCTGAGCAAAGAGAGGCAATGGAAATACGGGGGTCGGTTTGTAGAACCCCTGCCTCCAGCTCAGCGGGAGCATTAATCAGCAAAGCTACCTCAGTTAGCTGATCCGGAGATGTACAGTGAAGCACGAGGTATCTGATTGGGGAACTTCTGCTTGAGTGAGCGTTGCTGAAAAAAATCACCCAAGCAAGTAAACTGGCACTGCTGTGAGTTCATGGTCACCAATCTCAATCAAACCTGCAACAGTGCCTGGCAATCCATCTGTGTTTCTCCAGTCATCCTGGTCTCTGCCCCTCCATGAAACTATCCCAGCATTCCCCACTCTCCACTAACCCTTCCCTCCCCTCGCGTTGCACTTGAGAATGACCTTACTTCCCCCTCAAAGGCAGTGCCCTGAACCCGCCAATAGCAAAGACACCAAGCCTGCGGACCCCTACCCTCTTCATTCTTCCTCCATCCTGTCTCCTATAATGACAGAGAGATGATCAAGCCTTCCTCCCACCAAAATCCAATCCCACTTGTACATTAATATTAAGAAAAAAGATTTTAACATGCTCATATTTAAGTTTAAGGTCAGAGGCCTTCAAACACTTTTAGCATCACAATAAAAATGCACTTTATATTGCATCTAAGGCACACGGTTGTGCACATTCAGCTTACAGCTACAAACACTACTCACCTTTTCTACGTGTAAGGAATGCATATATTTTTCTGTTGTCTTCCTTTTGATTTTGTTTTCAACATCCAGCACACAACTTACCGTATCAATTTCATGACCAGTCTCTAATGGGTGACAAACCACTGACTCGTACCTTTTGCTATAGATTCTGCCTCACCACTCACATTCTATGTTGTTCAGCTTTCCATGACTATAACAAATACCTGAGGTGATCATAGTAGGAGAATTTTATTTCAGCTCAGTTTTGGAGGTTCCAGTCTATAACTGGTTGGCCCTTTGCTTTGTAAGGCAGCACATAGTGGCAGGAGCGAATGGTGACACAAAACTATCCACCTAATGATAAGGAAGAAAAAGAGGGCAAGAAGAAGAAGCTGGAGTCCCCAGGGATCTCCCATAAGGCCCCAGCTCTGGAAGGTTCCACCACCTCACAAGAGTGCCACGTGGAACGTGGAAAACCAAGACTGGAACATACAGGCCTTTGGGAACCATTCAAACTATATGCTTCTGGGAACTTGCCCTTCTTCTCTCCATCCCACTCTTCTGCCAGTTCCTTGCTGTCAACATCTACATCTTCTCAGGTGTTTTTGTTAAGAAAACCAGTGTCTTACTTCACAACCACGTCTCCTTGATCTTGGAAGAATCTTGGAAACTGTCTTTCACATCTCACACTGTTTTGACAAATTCCCTGTCCTTACATGTGCACATCCTACTTCTCAGCTCTCCCTTACCTGACCCCATTCTGACGCTGGGAGCCCCGCGCCTCTGAAACTGTTCTCACTGAGGCCACCAAGAGACCTCTCCTTGCTGAAACCTGAGGAGGAGCGCTCTGCAGCGCAGAGGATGCTTCTGCTCGGCCAGCCCCTCACCAGGTGGCCCCTCCTCCGCCTTCGTTCCTGTAACTGCTTCCCATTCTCCTGTTTTTCCTTCTACCTCTCGACTGCTTAGTCTTCTCCTTCTCAACAGCTGTTATCTTAAGTTTCTGTTTTCTAATAATATTGTTCACCTTTTCACATCTTCTTGACCTAAACTTTATTTTTTTCTTTTGTTAGCTGCCTCTTAATTTCCCTGGCTGATAGTTCTATTTCAAGGGCTTTGCTTTTTGTTGAATTGTAGTTCTTTATATATGGCAACATAGTAAGTACTCACCTGTAAGAATGTGCAAATGTTTTTCTCTCCATTTATTTCTTACTGTTTAGCTTTTGCTATGGTGATTTTTGACATCCAGAAGTTTTCTATTTCTTGAGTTTACAATATGGTTTCCCTTATAATTTCTAACTTGGGTGTAATGTTAGTCTTCCCCAACCTCCGAAATTAACACATATTCTTTATATTTTTTTCTAGCACTTCTATGGCACATGGAGTGAGGTGTGAATCTAGTCTTTTCAGAACCTGGTTAACCATTTGTCCCCACATATTCTACTGATCAAGCTACACTTTCCCTGCAAATTCAAAAAGACCCTTAACCATATGCTAAATTCTTACATCCTGTGTATATTTATCTTTTTTTCAGTTCCATTGATACCTGATTTGAAATCAACACTACATAGATTTTATTATTGCAGCTCCATAGTAAATATTAATCTACTATACTTAGTATCTGTTTTGGCAAGCTGTCCCTCCACTGGGTGGAAGGAGATATGGTTGAGTTCTTGGGCTGTGGAACCAACCTGACTAGGTCATTGTGCCAGCACCTTCACTTACAGGCTGCGTGACCATAGGCAGGTTATGTGAACACTTGGGTTTAGTTTCTGCATCTGTAACGGGTACAGTAATAGTACCCACGACAGATATTGCTACGAGGGTCAGTAAGCCAAGACATAAGACACTCTTTGAGTGCCAGCTAGCATCTCCTATGTTATTATTCCTCATCTGTCTCAAAGAGAGCATAACTACGTTAACCTTTTTATGCCAATAGATGGATCTTACAATTGTTTTTCAGTACCAGAGAAAAGATGGGGTGGATCATGCCTGGAACTGGGTTACATTTATACCATGACTTGAAGATAATTGTCACCTTAGTGATATGAATTCTTCTCAAGAAGGAATGTTGTCTCTATTTGTAAATGTCCTTTTTATCTGTCAGTAAAGTTTTGCTGGTTTTGCTATATAGGTTATGTCTGTATTATTTGCAGGTTGAATTTGATTCGCTAGCACTTTACATATAGGACTGCTTGTTCTTACCATTTCTCTGTCCATGCATGAGTAGGTGGGTGAGAATGTGTATCGTATGTACTATTGTGGTGGGAATATTTGCATAAAATTAAATAGTTGATAGCTGGATAGTACTTGTTTGTTTAAGATTTTAAAGCACTGCTCATGAAACCACCTACTTCCTAAATAGTGTCCAGTTTCTTCAAGATTTTCCCTTCAAACTAATTTTGGTAATTCAAATTTTCCTGGGAGATTCATTTTGTCCAAATTTCAAATACACTGTTCAATGTTATACATTCTATACTTTTTATAATTAGATCATTGCCTTAATTTTATAAACTTCTATATATATGTGTGTGTGTGTGTTTATAAATATATATATAGTTGTTAAATATATATAGTTTATAAACACATGTATATAGTTCTTTTGTAGACAGATCTAAAATTTCTCTTTTAGTTTTGTCTTTAGAAGCCAGCTATTTTTTCTTATTTTTATCTCTCCTAAATTTATTCTGCTTTCTTTTGTGATTCCTGTTCATTTTCTTTGTAACTTTTTGATACAAACATTCATTTCATTTATATTTATGTATTATTTAATAATGAATAAGGCTATAGCTTTTCTACTTACTGTAGCTTTGGCCAAGAATCATCGTTGACAGCTCTTTCCTCTTTGAATGCAGAATGTTATTTAATAAAAGTCTTAGGAATTTTCAAGTGATTATGGATTTTCTTTATTCTTTTATTACTGACTTCTAGTTTATTTGTTCTCTGAGCAGAAAATGTGGTGAGGTAAATTTTACCATGTGGCAGAAATTATGGAGATTTCCTTGTAGCCTACTATAAGATCCATTTTTGCAATGTTCCTCATGAGAACCAGTAAGAATGTTGTATTTATTACTTAAAAAGCCACAGAGCTGGATATAACACATACAATATTTTTGAGCCTCCTATATTTACTTTTTAAACTTCCTATTAGTATATTTCAGTGTGTCTGTTTCAGTGGTTTGGAGTATACAGAATCATAGCTATAAAGTCTTCATTTGGGAATGTGCCCATCTTCCAGGTTTTAAATATCATCTTTGGCCTTTGTTTTAGGTCTTTGTCAGGATTAGTGAAACACCCTTCACTTTGTCAGGCTACACCTGATAGCATTTTGAACACACCAAAGCCATCCATATCCATATCCATACCAAACAAAATAATAGCAATCCTCCCCCTTTACATTCTACTCTAGATCATAGTAAATTCATGTTATACACAGTAATTTTACGCATCTGCTTGGTAATGAGCTTTCTACCTTTATTATTTTTTTAAAATCTGAGCTGTCGGAGGTCAAGATCCAGCAGCACAGTCTGGTAACTACTTATGAAGGGGGAAGAGAGACCAGCGCCTACCTGGTCTCTCTTCTAAGCTGGATGATTGGGAGTGATGAGATCCGTCACACTTTGTTGTTATTCCTCATTTGGGACCCTGAAAAGCAAACTGTTCCTGTTCTCTAATGGAAAAGTCAATGTAACACGCATAGATGATTTTCCAGAGCCAGAAATATTCAGGCTTTGTGGGGTATGCCTCCCTTTCCTGCGCTCACTGGGGCCGCTTTAGATTACCTCCTGAGAGAGAAGGCAGAGCTTTGTAAGGTCCTTCTCTTCTTAATAGTGTTGGTTTAGCAGCCTCATCCCTTTCCAGGGGCAAGAAGAAATGTTTATTGGTAGCTGTCCAGTAGAATCTTGGCTTGAAAAATGAATCATCTGAGAATCAGGGATAATATAGATAAAAGGGTGTGAGGTTAGTATTAAAACCTTTTGCTTTGTTGTTTGCATTTGCTTCTGCTTGTAGTGCTTAATCCCTGGCTGCAACTTAGGTTCACCTGGAGAGCTTTTAAATCTGCGGTGACAGGGCCTACACCATCAATCAAATAGAAATCTTTAGGATCTGGGCATTGGTAAATTGTTTTTATTTTATTTTATTTTTTTTATTTTATTTTAGAAACATAAAAGTACAAAAACATATTGACAAACAGACACCCATTATCATAGAAAATACTACAATCACAACTAATCTATAGACAAGGTGATATGGTCTCAACAGTAGTTGTTGCTTTATCCATTGATATCTTCGAATTGTAGATGTATGGACCCATATACAGACATGCAAATTTAGTCAGACAGT
>PVLD010018435.1:0-38888 GCA_004027595.1 Dinomys branickii | reverse complement strand
CCTACCACATCTCCCCCGGCATCTCAGAGAAATACGCCCAGTCTAAACTTCTCAGCCGAGGTCCCGGCATTCACGCTCGCCAAGTCTGTCTCGAGCTGGTGGTGTTTATTAAGGAGGTTCGCTCCCTTGCTGCTCACCTGGTCGCCATCTTCCCCGGACTTTTTTACACACAAATCTATTTTTGAAATCTCTAACCTCTTCCATAAATACATGACTATCTTTATATCAATAACCCATTGTCTTGATTATTGTACTATTTCTGCTATGGCAATAATAAACCTGTGCAAAATGTGTATGTCTTACAACTTCAAAAACTAGTTCTAACAATTCTAGATACTTTGTACTATTTCAATTTTATAACCAGCTCTTTAATTTCCTGAAAAAACTCTACTCGAATTGAGACTTTTATTGAGTTTATGCAACATGTTGAGAGAAACTGACATGTTATCAACAACAAGCCTTCTAATCTAGGAACATGACATATATTTTCACTTATTTAGATCTTTGGTTTATCTGGATAATTTGATTTTTTGCAGTAGTTTCAGGTCCTACCCACTGTTACAGATTAAATCTGAAATACCCTCACAAGTCTCATGTGTCCCTAGGATAGGCTTTTGGAAAGTGACTGGACCATGGGAACTTTAACTTTATTAGTGGGTTAGTCTATTAGTCACATCATTATCTGATACCTTTATTGAAAGAAAATGGAAGCGGGACTAGTTACTGAGAATGAATCATATGGTCATGGCATAGAGATTATATATTATGCTGAACTCCTTATCTCAGGCTTTGGCTATTTATTTCTGCTTTCCAGCTGATATGAAGTGAGCAACTTTCTTCTGTTACACCCTTCCACAATTGTATAGTGCTTCACCACAGGCCTAGAAACAATTAACCATAAACTGAAACCAAAAGCCAAAATAAAATTTTCCTCCTTTAGACTGCTCAGGTCAGTTACTCTGTCACAGTGATGAGAAAGAGAGAAAAACGCATACCATTCACCAAAATTTCTTCCAAATTTCACATTTGAGACATTATTGTAAATTTTTTAAAATTCTAGTTTCTAATTAAAATATCCATGTTTCAAGGCATAGTTGAGCCCTGTAACAGCCCATGCAATACACCAATTTTGGGAATTCAGAAACACATTGGGGAATGCAGATTAGTACAGGATAGTACAGATAGTAGTGCCAACTCACCCAATGGTACCTAACCCATATATACTCCTTTCTCAAATTCTAGAAGATGTCTGTTGGTTTTCAGTGTTAGATTGAAAAGATGCTTTCTTTTGTATTCTTTTACATACAGATTCCCAGTTTCTCTTTGCTTTTCAAAACCGTTGTGATAAGGCTACTCAATTGATGTGGACAGTGCTCCCCCAAGGGTTCATGGATAGTCTATATATATCTTTTGGGGCAAGTGCTTTCCCATGACTTGGCATACTTTGAGTTTTCCCAAGTCTCAGTCTTATAGTATGTAGATGACATTCTTTTATGTGCCCCTTCAGAAGAGCTCTGTAGCCAAGGAACCTGTGCTTTGCTAAATTTTCTAGCAGACAGAGATTATACGGTTTCTAAATCTAAAGCACAACTTTGCAGTCTTGGTGTAAAATATTTAGGCCTCATCATATCCAAGGGAACTCGAAGGCTGGGAAAAGACAGAATTAAACCAATTCTTCCCTTCCCACAGCCCGAGACCCTAAAACAGCTAAGGGGAACCCTAGAAATTACAGGCTTTTGTTGCCTTTGGATACCAGGATATGGGGAGAGTGCAAGACTTCTCTATCAACTTATAAAAGAAGCCCAAAAGACAAATACCTGTATTTTAACCTGGGAACGCGATTCCCAAACAGCATTCCAGAAGCTTAAACAAGCTTTTCTAAATGTCCCAGCCCTAAGCCTCCCCACAGGACACCATTTCAATTTAATATGTTGAAGAGAGGTGAAGTATGGCTTTGGGAGTACTTGCAAAGGATGGGGACTCACTCAACAGCCCATAGGACATGTGAGTCATGAATTAGATATTGTAGCAAAGGGATGGCCTTCTTGCTTTAGAGCTGTGGCAGCTGTAGCTCTCAGTGCGAGAGACATCCAACCTAACTAATTAGCTAACTAACTTTAGATAAAAATCTCACTGCATATATGTCTCACAATGTGGCAGGACTTCTTTCTTCCAAAGGGAGCCTCTGGCTATCAGACAGCTGACTTCTTAAATACCAGGTTTTCCTTCTAGAAGGATCAGCCATTCAAATAAAGATATGTTCCTCCTTAAACCCTGCTAACTTTTTTCCAGAAAAGGAGAAAATTGAGGCTGACATATATGGTTGCAAGCAGGTAATTCTCCATACATATGCAGCTAGAGAAAACTTATTAGACATACCCCTTACTAACCCTGATTTGACCCTTTTCTGTGATGGCAGCTCCTTCACAGAAAATGGGACAAGGAAGTCAGGGTATACAGTGGTAACTTTATAACAGACTAAAATGTTCCTCACTTACACCTGCAACTAGTGCTCAGCTAGCACAGCTCATAGCTCAGAGATTATCCTTTTTATGGGAGGCCATTACTGGCTCCTCTTGGTGGAAATATTTGCTGACAATAGTCATAATAATTCTGCTGATATTATTTGGCCCATGTATACTTAATTGTTTCTTTGGCTTTGTCGCCTCCAGATTTGAAGCTATATGCCTACCCAAGATGAAAATGTCTGGTGTCGAGGGCCTTTAGATAGACCCTCAGGAAAGTATCTCTGACTGCCAACCAACAACTATGACCCCTTTCAGCCTGAAGAAGCCAGAGCAGTCATTGGCCATGGCGGTTTTGGTTACTTCTTCAGAGGGGGTAATGTTATAGGCAGCTGAGGTAGATAGAAATATTATAGGCAGTCAGACAGGGCCAAGTTCTCAAAGGAGCCAATATGGAAGACAAGCTACTTTACAAATGGAGACTACTTGCTGTGGGCCAGACCTCAAGACAAAAGACTAAACAAATGCACCCACATACCTCCCTAGGGATGCACATCAGGGATTGATATTCTAAACAGGTAGCAATTACCTTGAAGAGTCACTGACCCAACCCCTTATAAGAAAAGCTCGGGTTTTGTATTCATGCTCTCTTGCTATGTGACTTGCTTCCCCATTTGACCCCTATTTAATCAATTTTACCTGTACGATTTTTATGGGCTGACCATAATTTTGTCCCACCTCATGCCCACCTTGTGATTTCCCATTTTTCCCTTACCTTGGACCACCTCACCTCATGGCTTTGCTTTATAGCAGTCCCTAGAAAAGACAGAGTCTTTGACAACACACTTGGGTCCCCCTTCTGTCTCTCTCTTGGACAGGAGCTTTCTTTCCTTCAATTAATATGTTCTGCTCTTAAAAAATTAAAATATCTATTTTGAATGTATGCAGTTATGTGTGCAGTTTTATGTAAATTATGTATCTTGCAAATCTAATTCATTAATTCTATTCTTTAATTTTCTGAGTTTATGAGGAATGGTATTACTTCTTCTTTAATTGTCCTGCATAATGAACTAGTGCAGCAATCCATGTCTCAAATATTCCATGTACAATGGTTTTAGATTATTACCTCAATGAATTTCATAGATACTGGGGTACTTTTATTGTTTTTTCTTCTTAAGTGTTAGTAGGTATTATGCATCTTTAAATGATTCCTGCATTTCACCTAAGTAGTTAATTATGATGAAGTATTTAATAATATTCTTTTCATTCTTTTTTATTATGGATATATTGAAATATATCTCTGCTTCTTCACATTAAATTTGCATTTTGTCCCACACTTTTCTGATTTATGATTCTTCTTTTTCTTTTGAACAGAAATTTTAATTTTACTGTTTATTAGTTATCCAGAGTAGTAGGCTTCACTCGGCATATTTGCACATGTATATGACAAACTTTGATTATTTTCTCCCCCTCATTACTTTCTTTCTCTTTACTCCTTTAATCATTTTATTCTTCTGTAACAGTCTTCTTTCTCTTTCCATCAAAATTCCTCCCAATTTTCACATTTGAGACATTATTGTAAATGGATTTATAAAATTATAATTTCTAATTAGAATATCTTTTTAAATGTTAAAATCTATTTTAAATATCTTCCTTCTCTTTTCATCTCTTTTTTTCAGACTCCCCATATGAGAATATGTGATATTTGGTTTTCTTCATGGCATATTTCAGTTAAGATGGTAGCAAGTTATAATCATTTTCCTACAGATGATATTTTTTGTTCTTTAGAACTGAATAATATTTCTTTGTATTTGATACATTTAAATTGGGTTGTGAACATCATTGTCTGAGAGCTACAAAACATCAGTAAAGCACAGTTCTGTTTGTGTGGGTGATTATGATGTTGCCATTGGTACTATATAGTGTTCCTGCCCCCTTCCTCTCCAGTACTACTGTAATCTTGTGCTTACTGGCTGCCACAAAGTAAGCACTTTTGCTTTCTCAAATCCTTCTGCCATATTTCTGTCTTAGATCCAGTTGATCATGGGATTTTCTACTTATATGAAGAATGTCATTGGTATTTTGATGGAGATTACTTCAAATCTGTTGATTACTTTCAGTAGAATGACCATTTTAATAATAATAATTCTTCCAATCCAACAACAAAGGCTGTGCTTCCAGCTTCTGGTGTCTTTAATATTTTTCTTCAGTGTTCTATAGTTCTCAATGTAGAGGTCCTTTGTCTCCTTCCTTAGGTTTATCCTCAATATAAAGCAGGCATTTTTAGTGGCATGAATTTACCCCTAATAACTGTTTTAGCTACATTCCATGAATTTTGATATGTTGTCATGAAATATTTCTACAGTTTTGTTTTGCTATTTTAATCTGTGCATTATTCAGAAATGTGTTATGTAGTGTACAAATATGTGTGAATTTATTATTTTCTAATTTACTTCTCTTTTAGTAGGAAAATATTTTATATAATTTGATTTGTTTTTGATTACCTGAGGCTTATCTTATGGCCACAAGTATGGTCTATCTTGGTACATGATTCATGTGTACTTGAATTTGTAGTCTGCTGCTTTGGACAAATTGACATTTCCATCAACTAGGTATGTTGGCTAAGAATATTTTTCAACACTGGTATATACCATCTGATTTTTTTCCATTTATTTTAGCAGTAATTAAGAGAATATGGCTGAAATATCTGATTATAATTTACATTTATCCATTTGCAGTTATATCATGCTTTGCTTCATTAATCTCAAGGCACTGTTTTAAATTCTTAAAATTTTATAATCATTCTCCATATCAAATGTCACTGTTTTGCAGTGGCATTGCCTTATTAATGATAGACAAGTGCTCCATTTTTTAGGTAGATCCCCATTGTTAAACTGACATAATTTATGTTAATGTTCTTACCTTATCTCATTTCAAAATAACTATGTCCACTGCTTTGATTACTGTATCAAGACTCAGAACCATATCAACATTTTTAGGACTTAAAGGACTCAAAGTATAGTTGTACAAATGACTAAAATTTATTATGATAGACTACTTATATCAATATACACAAAATACCTAAAGCCAGGTACTTATGAATGAAATGTTTGCTTATCTCACAGAGTTGGAGGCTGAAAAATCTATGATAGGATGAGCCATCTCTTTGGCCTCTAGTGAGGGTTTCATAGTGGATGGTATCTCAATGGCATCAGCATGAGCAGAAGAAATCAATAGTAGGGTAGATGTCAGAGAGATTAAAGGGTGAAGTTCCCTCTTTTATGACAAGTTACTTTTGGGGGAACTAACTAGGGTATCACACAAGAACTCCTTTGGTCTCCTCCAAGGCTGATGACCCTAATGTTCTAATGTGATGGTTAATTATGATTGGGAACTTGACTGAATTAAGAAAACCCTAGTAGATTAGTAAAGTACACTTTTGTATGTGCATGTGAGCATGTTTCCAGAGATGTAAGGCAGTGAAGTGAAAGTGGAAAACCCCCTAAATTATAGGTGGCACCATCTAGTAGGCTTGTAACCTGGAAAGAATGTAAAGGAAAAAAAGTGAGCCTTCATTTTAAGAAGCTCCATTCTGCTTGGTGGGTACACCTTTTTCTTCAGCCATTGCCTGAGGACATCAGGCTAAGCTTCTTCAATCTTTTGATGTGAACTCACACCAGCACCCATTCAGGAACTTCCACTCCTTCACCCTTGGACTGGCAGAGCATTTTTTTTTTTGTCTTTTAGAGATGGGGTTTTGCTATGTTATTCAGGCTGAACTTGAACTTACTTTATAGCCCAGGCTGTCTTCAAACTTGCAATAATCCGCCTACCTCAGCCTCCTGAGTTCTGGAATTATAGGCATGTGCCACCACATCTGGCTGGCACTGCAATCTTTACTGTTCTTTTTTTTTTTTTTTGGCTTCTGGATTTATGGACTGAACAGCTATAGTTATCTTGTACTCTAGCATGTAGATGGCCTTTATGGAGTGTCCAACCTCAGACACTACAAGCCTAATAAATCAGCTTTTATATGTTCTATTTTTCTATACCTGTAGAGACCCCTACCCAGTATACCTAGTTACCTAAATAGGACCCACCTCTTACATGTACTACCACCTTACAACATTACCACACTGAAGATCACTTTTCATATGACCCTTGTGGGACTTTCACACTATATCTCAACTACAGCATTATGCTCTGACTTCTAAAGTCTATGTTCTTTTAGCAACGAAAAATTCAACATCCAGTATCACTCAACATCCAAGTCCAAAGTCTCATGTGAGACTCAATCCAAATTCCTCTCAGCTATGAGCCTGTAAACAACAATAACAACAGCAGCAGCAGCAGCAGCAGCAGCAACATAGTTTTTACTTTCAAGATACAACAGTGGGGCAAGGATAGGATAAACATTTCTGCTCCCAAAATGGGAAAGGATAAGTGAAAATGAACAACTGGTTTACCCAAGTTCAGAATTCTGTACATACTCTAGTGGAAATGGCAGACACCATACATCAAGCTGTTCTGCTCCTAAAGCTTTTCTGGTTAAAATCATATGGCTATTTCACTGGCTGGCATGCTTTCTGCATCTTTCCACAGTGAGCACTGCATGTCGCTGGATGTTGTACTTTTTTGGTGTCTTAAGAGAAGTGATTTTACTTCTAAGGCTCTAGAGGCATTCAAGTGGAGAATTTCTGCAACAGCTATCTCTATGGTAGGCACATGCAATGACTCTCAGGTTTTCCTATGAAAAATTGGTGGAATACCATCATGATCCCAAAGCTCTTGACTATCTTTGGCTGTAGAATCAGAGTCATGTGGACAGCCAGGCCCACCATGGGCTCCCTTCACAGCAGTGCCATGAGTTGTGCCTGGACCTCCTTGAACCATTGCTGAAGCATCCGTGGAACAGTGTACTATAAAATGAAAAGCTGAATTCTGAGAGGCTTTGACAACAAAGCCAAGGACTGTGTCAAAACATGCCTTGGAATAATTTTGTCTGAGCTTATAACAACATAGGTTGTCTCAGAGATTTCTGAAAGGCTTTCTGAGTTTTTCTTACTGTTCTGATGCAAACTTCTTTTTATCTGCACTAAATATTTTAACAAACAGTTGCTGGACCACATCCTTTTTTTTTTTTTTTCACTTTTCCGTGATAAGCCTGTAAATTTTCCAAGTATTTCTGCTCTTATTCCTTCTGTTCCTGAATTTCATTATAAAATTCATGGAAAGGAGCTAAGAGTCAATCAGAATGCTTTGATGTTCAGAAATTTGATCCATTACATCTCACAGATCAGTAGTGGTGAACTAATGGCTTATGTGCTGCAGTGAGCATTCAGAGCCCTCTCCCAACATGGGAATTAAATCACCCAGAATCCATGCATTGGATATTCACCTTTAATTGCTGTATTGGCACTTTGTGTAAATAAGTGGGTTTTGAGTTGCAGTTTTGGGCATTAGGTCTCTGAAGGGTTTGCCATCACTGCCCTAGAACTCCACTCTTACACAGAGCTTTCCGTAACGTCCCAGGAGCATGGGCACAATACCATCATGTTCTATAAAATGGTGTGAAAATTAGATTTTATTCTTATTTTTAATAGGATCCTCACTTCTATCTAACCTTAATTTCATAGTTTCCTCCTATTCTAAACTCTCACAATTTTTTCTTCAATGTTCCACATTCAGAATTCTAAGTTTTTTTTAAGCCTGTTCACACAAACTTTTCCAGTATTGGCCCATTAACAATTCACAAAGCCATTTCCACATTTTCATAGCAATTACCCCACTCCTTGATACTAATTTATTTTATTAGCTCATTTTGCTGTTGCTGTAAGTAAATATTTGAGGCTGGAAATTTTAAAAATAAATGTATTAGTTCACAGTTTTTGAGTCTAAAATTCATGATTTTCCACTCTATTTTTTTGCCTCATAGTTTTCTCCTATTCTGCGTACCTCCTAGAAAATGACATCACAATAAAAGTAGCACATGCAAAAATGAACACATGGAAAGGTACGAAAACACAGCATTTCATCAACCAAGCTGGTTCTTTCTATATCAACTTACTCTTGCATAAACTAATTAAGGTTTTATGACAGCTATATGAATACATTCTCAGGGTGATGACCTCGGTGACCTCATTACTCTCACTTCATCCATCCCTTAATAGCTCTCTCATTTTCAACATTGCCACACTGAAGACCAAGCCTCCAGTACACAAATCACTAGGGGAATACTCAAACTATAGTAGAAGATACCCCTATAACCAGTATACTCCAGTTTGTTAGTTGCTCAGGTAATAGTTCCAGTTCTAGTGCCTGTTAATTTTGTTTCTGGGAGATGGCTGGTCACTGTGATACATATTGTATGAGTCTATTCTCATTGACAAGCCGTACTGCCTTTGTACTTCCTGCTTGCTTTTCCCATATAAGCCCTAGACGACCAGAGATCAGGGCTTGATACTTTGGGAATGATCCTGATTAGTGCCCATTGATGAAAAATAAATCTAGCTCCAAATCCTGGGTGTTGTTTTGCTATTTCTGCTTGCCCCTGCATACCGAACACTGGCAGTAATGAAACAGATAAAATCACAGTAAGAAAAGATCCAGGCAGATGTTGAAAGCTTCATGCGAAAGTTCCATATGTATTTATTCTAAAAAGAGTCACACAAAATGCATTTTGTCCTCAGGAATAAAAATGCATACAATGTTTCCAAACAAGAATGCTTCAAGCTCAAAAATAAAAAAATAAAAAATAAAAAAAGAATGCTTTAAGCTCTTACTGGAGCTTGGTCACAATGACATTCTTTGATTGGTCTGCCACCGAAATTTCTTTACCAGAAGGAAACCATGAGTATATCATAAATTTGCCTTTTTCACATACAGACTAGGCAAAACAAAGCACCTGAACTGCTAAAATGGGTTATGACTGGTAACTGTTATGTCAACTTGAGTAAGAAATACAAATAATTGGATTAGCACAGTTCTGCAGATGGCTGAATGGATTTACTGGAGACAGAAGACTTATCCTGGGTGTGAGTGATATCTACAAATAGGCTTGTTGTCTATCTAGATGGAATAAAAGGGTAACAAATAAAGCTCACTTCTGCTTCTTCAGAGGAGCATCAGCTTTGACCTTCACCTTGGGTGCCATCTGTCATCTCCTGGCTTCCAGTGCAAATTCTTCAGCCTTCCAGCTCAGATCATTTAGTCTTCCATTACAGACCTTTCAGCTTTCAAGCTCAGATGCTTCACCCTTCCACCACAACCAACTGGCCTCGTGATATACACTTGAATGGGTTGCTACAGGGAGCTCAGGGCCTTTGAACTTTAACCAGACCCTTCAGATCCCCAGCAAGCATTCAACCCTTTTGCAATCTTCCACACCTAAATCTGCAGACAGCCATTGTTAAGTCTAGCTTGTAAATAGTTATATATCTTATATTAAATCTGTTTCTCTAGTGAGCATTGATTGATATAGATTTTGATAGTGTGCTCTTGAGAAACAGAATTATAAAGATGAAATTCTTTATTAGCTTTAGTGGTTCCTGGAGTTGACTCTCTAATTTGAAGAGACCTAAAAATGCCAAGGTTTCTCCTGGTAATGTAAGGAGTACTGATAGTCTTTGATATGAACTTTTTAGTATAATATGCAATGTATATCCATTTGATTATCCTTATTCATAACTTTTGATATGTAAGGAATTTACACATTCCACATATGATGCTTTTCAATATTTTTACCAGAGTGGGAAATACAGTGCTGCTTATTGCTTGCTCTTAGCATTTCTGTACGAACAAGTGAAGGAAAATGAGCTCAAAACATGCATAGGAGATCTAAATTTTTTAAGTGTGAGAACAAATTAACCAAAAGAATGAGGAGTTCAAAGTTTCAAATTCTAAGCTCCAGACACACTAAAGGATCTAAAAGTTTGTGTGTCCTGAAAGAGAATCCCCTCTCCTTTGGCTGCAGGGCTGAGTCTGCAGAACCAAATACAGGTCCTTATAATTCAATTAGTTGAAATACAGCTAAATTTAATGCTCAGCCTCACAGGGTATCAAAAGTAAAGGTGAGGACACTGATCAGAAAACAGTGGGATCCATAAATTGGCATGGAGGTGTTTGGGAAGATCCTGACCAAACTGAGGATGTTGAGGTCCTAGACTCTAATGAGATTATTTTGCCAGAGGAAGAGATTTTCCCACCCACAGTGGCAGAGGAATCCCCACCCCAACACCCTATAGGGCTGGCCTAGAAAAGTAATTCTGAGTTGACCAAGCATGATACTTCTGACACTCCTGATGACCCACCCTCAGCACCCACTTTTGCCTCTGTGTCTATAACCAGGCTTAAATTTCAGAATACTGCCAAGGATGAGGTATACAGTGTGGCCCACGAGGGGGTCTGCTGTTCTCCAAAAGAACTTCTTGATGTTTTTAAAACTCTTATAAGGAGAGGCTTCAAGTGTAGGAATGGATTTTACGGAAGGGGAATAATGGATAATGGTGGCAAAAAAAACTCATGGATCATAATCAGTTTGTCAGTATGGAACTGCTAATTAGAAATTCTGTATTGAATTTTGCAGCTTGTAAAAAGGTGTTAATACTTTATCTGAATGGTTGAAAGACATATGAATTAAAAGATGTCCCACTTTAAATGAATTAGAGATAGTTGATACTTTGTGGTTTACTTTTGATATGGATATTCAAAAGCATAGTTAAATGGGAATGTTGCATTTCTTGATTTGTCATCCTAAACTTAATCCACTACACTGGGATGGTCCAGAAAATACAGCATTGACTAACACACTGAAAAACAGATTAATCAGGGGAGGACTAACATCCCAGGAGACCCCTGAAATTGCTCTTCTCTAAATACTAGACCCTATGATGAGGACACCATTCACTTAATAGGGAAAATTAAGGGCAGTGGGGTTAATTGGATCCCATCATGGAAGGGGTCAAATGGACACAGTTAACCATCAAGGTGCATACACTTACCATAACAAAACAGAAGCAGAACATTACATGGATAGGTCTGACATGTGTAGATTCATGGTGTTTCTTGATTAGTCTGAGTGTTCTCCAAATTGAAATAAATTGGAAGGCTATCAAATTTTTATTAGATTTATATAATCAAAAAAGTGTAAGGCCAAATGAACAGAAACTTACTACTAATTGTAATAAGGAATATCTCCTCAACCAGTATCTAAATTTGAGCCAGTTCACAGACATGAATGAAGGGGTGGCCAGGTCCCCTAGAGGAAGCACTCTGGTGTACCACTAATACTATACATGGTCAATTTTTCCCCAATGGTACATAAAGCTTTTTACCATGGTAACTGTACAATGAGAGAAGGTAAGAGATAAAAAATTTCAAGGAATATAGGACATTGGTTCTGAATTAACACTGATTTCAGTAGATCAAAGATGTCATTTTAGCCCTTCAGTAAGAGTAGAGGCCAATAGAGGTCATCTGATTATTGGATTTCTAGCAAAGGTCCAACTCACAGTGGGTCCAGCAGGTCTTCAAATCCATCTTGTAGTCACTTCCCCTGTTCCACAATGCATATTTCTGATAGATATACTTAGTACTTGACAGAATCCTCATATTGGTTCCCTAACATGTAGTGTGAGGGCTATTATGGTTGCAAAGGCCAAATGGAAATATTCAGACTTGTTTATACCTGGTAAAACTATAAAACAAGAACAATATAATACCATTGGAGAGATTGGAGAGATTAGTGCCACTATCAAGGACTTGAAGGAAGCAGTTGTGGTGGTTCTCAATACAACTGCATTTAATTCTACAATTTGGCCTGTACAGAAGAAAGATGGGTCTTGAAGAATAACAATGGATTAGTAAAACCTGAATAACATGGTGACTCCAACTGCAGCTGCTGAACCAGAAGTGCTTTCCTTGGTTGAGCAGGTGAACACATCTAGTATTTTGTCTACAGATACTGATTTGGCCAGTGTCTTCTTCTATATATCTATCCACAAACCCCATCAGAAATAATTTGCTTTCAGCTGACAATGCTGGAAGTTTACCTCCACTGTCCTACCTCAGAGTTATATTAGCTCTTGGAGCATAACACTAACTTTTTCATCAAAGTGCATAAAAGTGAGTCTTTCACACCAACATTTATTCTTTGGAATATTTCTATTGATAAATTTAATTAATTATAATTTTATGAATTTCATTAAACAATGAGTACTTAGGAAAAATCACAAAAATAGAGTTGAACTTTTAATATTTATTTATAAAAAAATCAAAATTTCCATCATTGACTAAGCTTTTTGGTGTACAAAATCTAAAAAAGAGCACCAGAAATAAATTCCTATATGAACTACAATGAAAACTCCAATAGTGCTCTACCAAAAAATTTCTTTACTTCAATTATCACAACTAAGGCGGTTTCACATGACAACATTGCATCCCACACACATGCATCACTTACACTGACAGCATGTGTCTTTGCTTTCCTTGCATTTTTGTAGGACATGGTATTTCAGTGGTCTTGCTGTTTTGTCAGGTTATTACATTATACAGTGGGTAATAAAGAGGAACATAAAACATTAATAAAATAAATTATTAAATTCTTAATATGTATTTTGCATTTATAATAGATATCAGCATTTTGAAATCAGCCATATACTTCCTTACAAATCTAAAAGATAACATCAGAATTCCTATATGAACTACCATGTAAACAGAAACAAATATCTGTAACAGAAATAAGTTTTGCTTCAACACTCAAGACATGAAAACTGCATGTTCTATGCACATATCTCACTTATACTTACAACATGTGTGCTTAGTTTTTCTTTGCTATGTGGCCGTCTTGTCACTTCTCCTGTTTTGTCAGGAGCTTCCTACTATATTGTACAATGTACACTTAGTGGGGAAGTAAGAGTTCAATAAAATATAACATCAAATATGTAATGACTGCCTAGAACAGATATCAACATTTTTCACATCAGCTCTTTACTTGCTTACAAAACCTAGAAGATAACATCAAAGTTAAAACTTACATGAAGTACATTGTAAAAAGAAACAAAAGTCTACCACAGAAATAAGTTTTACTTAACAAACCCACGGCAGTCTGCATACATGAAAACTGCATGTTCCATACACAAGTATAATTTATACAGATAGTTTATATTTTTCATTTTCCTGTATTTTCTTCACAGGCACACTTGACATCTTTTTTCATTTTCCTGTTATTATAGTAAGTCTTTGTGATACTGCACCTGCCTGTTCATCTGTCAACTTATCAGTGTGCTCCACAATTTTTTTGCGCAGTTCCCTGGGCATAAACATTTTATTTTTTCCCCACTGTAAATGGTCTCATGAGTTTAGTTCAAATTCTCTAAGAATTTCTCTGGATATTTTGCACTAGCTATTTTCTCTGTAAACTTTCAATGTGTTTATGCCACTCATGTTTAGGATTGAGTATAGCATAATCATTGGCCAATACTTTGTGTTACAAGTTGCTGCATAACTCACTAACAACACCTATTCCACATGCAGTTTTGTCGTTGAAAGTTTCCATCTCAGGGCTCCATTTTGCTGTGGTTTCCCTCTCAGTATTTCCATTATAGTAAAACGTTGACATCACAAGTACCAGTTTGCTTTTCTTTGCCATATATGAGGCCAATGTTATATCTTTCTGAAATTCAAGTATTATACTATAAAATTCTCTGTTTTGAGACTGCAACATTTCATTTGGAATTTCTGCTTTGTTCCTGTGTAGTTTCTGTGCTGGTCAACTTGTGCTTTGTTACAAAAACAGCATCAGTTGGAAACTAGTAAACCATGTGTTGATATAGCACTCTGATTAGTTTGGGAAATGGGAGCAACAAGTCTCTTCACAACATCATTTAGATTATTACTACATGAATAAGGACCTGATGGCTAAGTTCCAGGATAAAAGTCTAAATTAAAAGAGTAAGAACTCTTTACATCTACAAGGAAATAAATTTATATGCCATATTTTCACCATTGCTTTTCCATAAGTCTTTTATATTCTTGTGTTCATCATGAGAAATCCCTGCTAAGAACAGTACACCTATGAACGCTTTTATTTCAGCTAGTGAGGTGTTATAATAAATATATTTTTTGAATAGGTCTGTTATGCATACAGAACTTTTTCCTTGCATTTCAGCCTTTGTGTATTTCATAGCCTCTTTTATCTTTTCACCTATTACAATTTCCAACATTGAGTGGCAGTGCCAGAATTCTGTCCAATATGATTCACTCCTGCCATGACCCTCACTATATTTTTGTACCTAATTCTAACACTGAATCATTCTATGTGGTTATGTGGCCTTTTGGCAACATTCCACCTCATCAAATATATACTCATGTTGCTCTTTTCTTTGTCATCTTAATCAAGTTCTGCATTCCCTGTGTCTGTATCAGTGGATTATTGCTCCATTTCACTGTCACAGGTACTTTGGCTCACACGGCCAATATCAAAATCATTATCATCATCATCATCATCATCATCCACCCACACTACACTTCACTTATTGAGACAGTACAAGATAATTTTCATCTTCCATGCATGAATAATCTGATTATTCACTTTTGACCTCCTTCAAAAGTTGCAAATATGTGTTTTCATGTGTCATTGTACTGAATTGGGTTATTTCTATCATAAAATTAAGAAAAAAAATTTAACAAATCCTGGACTGGTGTGGGTCTATTGGAACCTCAGATAAACATGCAAAATAAGTTACATAGAGCATAAACATGGGTCTAAATCCCATTTTGACACATTTGCACATGTACATACTGCTTAGTATTCATTATACCAAGTGGGTAGACACATATATTGCTTCCTGTATCCCTGAGGGGAAGGTATTGTGACGCATAGCTCGTTACTACAATGCTAAAGTACAATTTTACAGAAGAAAAGTAAGAGATGGATCTATAGAATTCAGGCTTACGTCTGGAGTTAACTCCCAAGCTCTGTGTCACAACTTAGTTTATAGGGATCTTGATCACCTTTCTCTTCCACAAAGTATCACACTAATCCACTATATTGATGATATTATGATAATTGGACAAAGTGACCAGGAGGTAGAAACCACTCTGGATTTGTTAATAAAGCATTTGTGAGCCAGAGGATGGGAAATAAAAACAACTAAATTCAAGGTCCTTGTACCTCTGAAATTTCAGTGGTTAGCAGTATGTAGAGATATCTTTTCTAAGGTGAAAGACCAATTGTTGCATCTGGCTCCTCTTAAAACCAAAAAAGATGCACACTGCCTAGTGGGCATATTTGGATTTTGGAGGCAACACATTTCTCACTTAGGTGTTTTACACAGACAGGCTTATTTACCAAGTGATTTGGAAAGCTGGTAGGATGAGTGGAGCCCAAAATAAGAGAAGGTTCTGCAATGAACACAGATTTCTGTGTACCGTTCTCTGCCACTGGTGTCATTATGATCCAGCAGATCTAATGATACATGAATTGTCAGTAGCAGGTAGGGATGCTGTTTGGAACCTTGGTCAGATCCTAACAGCAGCAGAGGCCTCCAGAATTTTGAAGCAAGCCCTGCCATCTTGTGCAGACAACTAGTCTCCCATTGAAAATCAACTCCTGGCCTGCTGCTGTACCTTAGTGGACACTGAATGTTTGACCATTGGGCTCCAGCTTACTATGGAACCTGAGTTGCCCATCCTGAACTGGGTACTACCTGATTGGGTATACACAGCAAAAGTCCACCATTAAATGGAAATGGTATATATGATGGACCCAGAGCAGGTCCAGAGCACATAAGTTGGTTGCTCCTGTCTCCCAGTATGCACCTATAGCCTTATGTCATGTAGCATATGATCAGCTGACAGAGGGAGAGAAGTCTAGGACAGGGCTTATGGATGGTTCTGCACATTATGCAGGCACCAACCACAAGTAGAGAGTTGCAGTATTTCAGCCCTTTCCCAGAATATTCTTGAAGGACCATGGAGAAGAGAAATCTTTACACTGGGCAGAACATCAGCCAGTACACCTGACAGAACATTTTGCCTTTAAGGAAAAATGGCAAAAAGTGTGACTATCATTTCATGAGCTGAAGCCAATGGTCTGGCCAGATTGTTAAGAACTTAGAACACAATTTGAAAATTGGTGACTAAGATATTTGAGGTAGGGGCATGTGGATAGACTTTTCCACATGGGAAAGGGATATAAAGATATATGTATCCTATGTAAATGCTCACCAAAAAGTGATCTCAGTAGAAAAGGATTTTAACAATCAAGTTGATAGGATGATCTCTTCTGTAGATAGTAGTCAAGCTCCTTCTCTAGTCACCCTTGTCATTGCCCAAAGAGCTCATGAACAAAGTGGCTATGGTAGCAAGGATGGTGGCTATGCATGAGCTCAGAGTCTTAGTTACATTTCTCATGGCTGAGACAAAGTACCTTACACTCACAAGTTAAAGGATGAGAGGTTTGTTTCAGAACAAAGTTTATAGACATTTTAGCCCATAGTTACCTATATCCTAGGAAGAGTGGCATGGCAGAGAAGCATCACAGAGGAGAAATAGTCCATGGCAAATCAGGCAAGTGACAGCTTAAGCTGTCTCCATCCACACTTTAACCCTATGGATTGGTACCACCCACATACAATTTGGGGCTTCCATTATCAACACACAGAATCATGCTAACTCAATCATTGGACTAATTTAGTAACACAAACTTTTATTACCCGTATCACAACCTTAAACCACACTCAAAACCCAGCCACCTATGAAACTCCCCATATATGACCACATGAGGCTTCGGGGCACATCTAAATAAAAGCTATAAAACTCAGCAACATGGACTCCTATTCACCAAGGGTGATATGGCCATATCCGTTGATGAATACCCCATATGCCAGCAGCAGAGACCCTGGTATGTCACCATTTTTCAGGGTGATCAGCCTGCAAACTAGTCGCAGATTGATTATACTTGACCATTTGCATTATTAAAAGTATAGCATTTGATCCTTAATGGCTTAGATACTTATCCTGGGTATGAATTAGCCTTCCCTGCTCACAGTGCTTTTGATAAAGTTATCATATGTGGACTTAGAGCATTCCTTATACACCATTATGGAATTCCACACAGAACTGCCACTCAACAAGGAACAGATTTTATGACCAAAAATGTGAGGCAATGTTCTCATGCTCATGGAATTCACAAGTCTTACTGTGTTCCTCACTGTCTAGAAGCAGTTGGACTAAAAATAAGGTGGAATAGCCTATTAAACACAGCCCTATGTGGCAACAGTTTACAGGGCTGGGACAAGGTTTTTCATAAGGCTGTATGTGCTTTGAATGTGTCTACTATATGGTATGTGTTTTCTATAGCCAGGATTCACAGGTCTGGGAATCAAGGTGTGGAAGTGGAACTACTCACCATTACCCCTAGTGATCCACTACCAAAATTTTTGCTTCCTGTTTCTGTTGCTTTATGCTCTGATTGCCTAGAATTCTTAGCTCCTGCCAGGGATCTAGGAAGCATTTCAATTCCATTGAATTGGAAGCTAAGACTTCCCCCTGGTCAGTTTGGACTCCTTATGCATCTGAGTAAACAAGCTAAAGAGAGTTACAGTGTTGGCAGGTGTGATTGAGCCCGACTATCAAGGTTGAAATTGGACTATAGTTTCACAATGGAGGAAAGGAAGAATTATAGTTGGAGTTCAGGAAATTCCTTAGGGCATCTTCTAGATTTACAATGATCTCTTATTAAGGTCAAAGTGAAACTGAAAGAACCCAGTCTAGGCAAATAGCAAATGGGCTACAACCCTCAGGAATTAAGGTATGGTTCATACTAACAGGGAAAGAACAAAGATATGCTGAGTTGCTTGCTGAAAGCCAAGGGAACATAGAATGAGTAAAGGAAGGTTGTTCTAAATACCAGCTATGATTCCCATGATCAGTTTTAGAAATGAGGATTATAATTATAATAGAGCTTTCCCAATATCTTTCTTATTTAGTATAATGTTGGTAGATTTAATATTAGTCCTTTAGTATTGCTGAACCAATGCTATAATATTCAAGCTATGAAATGTTAGGGATAAGCATCACCCAAAGAAAACTTGTCTTCTGTCATGAGAGGGAATTAATGCTTTTCCATTTGTACACCAGATAGTCATAACATGTTATGTGTAATTATGAACTTGTCTTTGTAGAGTATCTGGAGACCATGGTTTAAAGAAATGTGTCTGTTTGTTAACTTGACAGAGGATGACTTGTGATAGTTATCTGTTGTGTAATCTTGACCAAGAAATGCCCAACTAATTGGATTAGCATAGTTCTGCATGTGACTGAAGGGAATTACTGAAGACAGAACACTCACTCTGGCCGTGAGAGGCACCACAAAGTAGGCTTTATGAGTACAGATAGAGGAGACAGTATTTGCAAAAGCATTGTTACTTGAAGTTATATGATCAATTTTAGAAATAATACTTCCCTTCAAAGTAGGTCCTCAGCCTTGCAGCTCAGACCCTTCCAGCTCAGACTGTTCAGCCTTCCAATACAGACCCTTTGGCCTCCTAATTTGGACTCATGTAAGCCACTATAGTGAACTCCAAACATTTAACTTTTGACTGGATGCTTTGGTTCTCCAGAGCACAGACACCCCTTTTACATTCTTCAATACCTGACTCTGCACACAGCCTACCTTGTAAATCCTCACACATTTATGTATCTTCATATTAAATCTATTTTTCTAGTGTGCACTGATTGACACACCTGCTGAGAACACTCCTGAAATCCAAGTTCCCAAAAGCCAATGATGGAAATATTTTCAAGAATTCCTGTAAAAGACAACAGTGTTAAATTGGCTATCCTAACATCTTTTCACAGAGTAATAGATTTGTATTTGTTTAGTGGTAGTGGTCCTGGGGATAAAACCAAGTATCTCAAGTACAGAGGACTACAGGTATGTACCACTGCACTGGTAACCCTCTTATTTTTAAATGTTGCCCTATGTACATTTATGTAATTTTAGACAACATGTAGTATATCTGCTTTTTATTCAAACTATATATCTTTTATTTGATCACAATCATAGTTCAATATATGTACTTTTTTCCAATATATTATTTGTTTTTGTGTTTACCTATCTCTTATTTGTTCCATTTGTCTTCTCTTTTATATTCTTTTGGATTAAATTTTCTCAATGATTATTCTTTATCTCACCTGTAGGTTACTAGCTAAAACTCTGCTGTGTATGTGTGTGTGTGTTTAATGCTTGATTTAAGGTTTATAAAATATACTTTAACTTACAAAGTCCACTTTCAGGTGGTTTTGTTCTATTTCATATAATGCATAATAACCTTAGAAAATTGCACATACATTTCTTCCCTCCACAACTTCCTTCTATTAGTGTAATAGTTCTACTGCAGAACATATTGTTATAATTTTTATTAAACAATTATATTTTAAAGAGATTTATACAATGATAAATAAATCATATTTATGCACATGATTGACATTGCTGATGGTCATTTATTTCTATAGATTCATTTTTCCATGTGGTATCATTCTACTTACATCTTAAAAAATTTCTTCAGGGGCCGGAGATACACCTCAGTGGTGCAGCACCTTCCTGGCAAGTCCAAGGTCCTGAGTTCAACACCTGGTACCATAACAATTTTTTCTTCAAAATTTTGTACTATGACTTTGATATTTAAGAATCCATTTAGCTTATGAATATCTGAAGAAGTATAACCTTTATTTCTAAATGATGCTATTTCTGTTCATAAAACTTTAAATTTATAGTTTAATTTTATAGTATTTTAAAGATATTTGTTAAAAAATTTTGCCTGTATTGTTTCTTATAGTTTCTTATTATTCTTTGTATTTTTGTATTCAATTGGTCCATTGTATTTGCCTTCCTTTAGGAGTTTCTATTGCTAGCTTAAAGGAAATTTTATTATAATGAGCCTTATAGTAATTTTTATGTTTCTTGTGTTTAAGTTTGACTGAGATTATTGGTCTTATAGGTATATTATTTTTTAGGAATTTTGGGATTTTTTAAATCAGTTTTTCAAATAGATTTTTGGTGTATCTTTACTCTTCAATTTCCATGCTTTTTTCAGTTCCAAGTATATGTACATTAATTATCCCACCTGAAATTGTCTCATGGCTCATGGATCCTCTGTTTTCTTCACTCCTTTTCCTTTCTGTGTTTCAATTTGGGTAGTTTATATTGTTCTATCTTCATGTCCACTACTATTTTCTCCTGTAATTTAAAATTGGTTCATGTCACATAGCATATTTTTCTTTTTCTTTTTTTTTTGACGGTACTGGGGATCAAATTCAGGACCTTGCACTTGCCAGGCAAGCGCTTATTCCACTGAGCTATATCCCCAGCCCCCCACACAGCATATTTTCATCTCCAATGTTTTACTCTTTATCTCTAGGATATTAATTTCTGTCATTGTTTACATGTAAATAGTCATCTTGTTCAGTGTGTTTTCTATTACACATATGACATATAGTTATAAATGTTGTAGTGTTCTTTTATACTAGCTGTATCAGTTTTGTAATTTCTGAGTAAGTTCTAATGAATTGACATTATGAATCATATTTTCCAAGCTTAGTTGCAAGGTTTGTAATTTTATGAATTGTAACTTTTTTGTTATTATATATTCTTGATTATATATGTATATATTCTTGATTTTTATTCAGAATTATATTGTTACTTGGAAACACATACTTTCAAGCCTTAATGTTAACTTTGTTCGGAAGGACCAAAGCATCACTTAGTCTATAGCTAACTTTTGCCCATTAAGTACTAACACATTTTATTATTCTATATAATGCCCTGTAGATTTTATAGATGTCTACTCTAAGTGTGGAAGAAAGAGCACCTCCATGAGTAGTGTAAATCCAGTGTCAATTTTTCTCACCTTGGATTGTTTGCTTCTTAATTTTTCAGTTTTCTCATATTCTTGCACAGATCAGTACTCTACTAAATACCAGGAGACCTCATTTGACCTCTCAGTTCTCCACAGGTTTAAGTTAAGCAACCATCCTGTTTCCAACAAGTACAACAGAATCAGTGGTCTGTGAACCGTAACAGTCTTTAAAGACCATTTAACTCAGCATTATTATTTTACAGACAGAAAAACTAAGTCACAGAGTGGTAAACTTCTCTGATGCAGTTAATTCACATATTCTCTGGAAGATCTAGAATAAAGGATAGATTTCTTAAATCTTAGAACAATGTTGGGATAACCAATTTCCACCATGCTTGGTTGAAGATATTTTTAGGATTCATCCTTTTTATCTCCAAATTCAAAGTATTCTTCAAAGGCAGATCCAAAGCATGCTGGAAAAAGGATCCTCACTGAATGTCCAGGCAATTTCTCACAGGAATGCTTGATAGATCGTGAATTATATATAAAATTTCATGCAAATATAGATGGGGCAAAGAAGATTATAGATGAGTACAGATAGAGAAGACAGTATTTGCAAAAGCATTGTTACTTGAAGTTATATGATGAATTTTAGAAATAATACTTCCCTTCATTTTGATTGGGCAGTAACCTATGCTTAGAAGTTAGAAGAATAGGAAATTTCAGATTTCATCTCACAAACTTTTCAGGTTAGAGAACCCAGCACCTCCAATAAGGATACATGGAAGTGGATGATAAGAACAATTTAACTACTCTCATCAACCCTCCCCAAAGACAACATAGATCAATAGCAAGAGAGGCCTCCTTGTCCAGAGATTTCTCCAAGCTTCTGCAAGTATATAAAGAGACCCAAACGAGACCAGCACATCTAAGTACTCCAGAGGCTGCTAGGTATAGGGAAACAAGGCAGGGCTCACAAAAATAAGGGCACAGAGCTCAAAACAGAGCCAATATTTCTACCAACCATTGTATGGGCTTCGTCAAGAGACATACTTAGTGACCTCAGGGGGTATATGATGTGTGCCCCATGTATAACCCTGAGCACATGAACCTCTCTGAAAGGATAATAAACTGATACCCCTTGATAGGTAGCTTCAATATACTAGTCAGGAAAACAGTGCTTGCTCTTGAACATTTCAGGGGAGTTCTCTAAAAAATGAACGAGAGAATTTAAGAACCCAGCATGGCTTTATGGGATCAAGATGAGGCACATAATTGTAAACCATTCAACTCCCAAAGAAGAACACAGTACATGAGTCATCACAACCATAGGAAAAATTTGAGAGATCTACTGAATAATTTGCCAGGATGACAGGTAAAGATCTCTTTCTTCAAAGGATTCTAAGTAATGACTAGAGAAGGTAACTGCTTCTTCAAAAGTGAAAATAACACAAGAAATCAAGAAATAAGAAAACTCAAGGAAATATGACACAAGGAACACAATAATATATCTCTAAATAACCTCAGTAAATGTAGATCTGAGAGTTTCTTGACATGTTTCATTTCGTTGCCAAAACTTGTAGACTCCAAAAACTAAAGTCACAGTCTTTAGGTTATACAGCATCTGCCAATACCTGCCACAGGAACAGCTCACCCACTGGGAAGTTGGCACTATGGAGGAGCATCTCTATGATTACATGCCAGCTTAGTTACTGATCAGGAAAATGGAGAGTGAAGAATGTACTAGAAATTTTTCTTCTTTTCTTTCCACTTTATTCTTTCAAAGTTTAAAGAAAATGTATTTGTGTGCAGAACACTGTGCACTTTAAAACTTATCCAGGATTTTTGATAATTTCTTGTATCTCAGAACTTAAAAAAATGATGTCTTTCATATGGACTTGTGAAAGAAGATGCCTTGCATACAGCTTACCCTGCATCATCATCTCACTAAAACAGTGAATGAAAGCACCACTGTACACTGAAATGCTTAAATGTATCTGAAAGCACAAAGTGGTACTCATTGTGGATGATCTTCCCATTTGCACTGATATTTGCCTCTTTGATATATGTCATTAGTATTTAGAGGGTGAGAAGTAAATATAACAGACATAAATAACACTTAAAATAATACTTTTGCTATAATAACCAATATAGTCAACTATAGAGCAATGTCAGAGTCATTCTAATGATCAGAAGTAGCTATTTAAAAAATATACAACCATGGGAAAGAAATCTTAAGTGAAAAAAATAACTTCATTGTACTCATTCTTGTATCATATTTTACTGTGGCATGTATTTTTATTTTTAGTACTCACAAATATATGCATTTTACCAGCTCTTTTTCCCCAAGTTGCTCTTATAAAATTATCCTACTGAATGTGGATGTACTTGTATACATTAAAGCAGACCTGAACTCTGAAATAATTAATACTTACAACAGCTAATCAGTGTAGAAATTCATATTTAAAGAAAACAAAATAGATAAAGACTTTAATGTTTGAATTTCTATTGGTATTAGGAGAGATTCTAATTAAAAAAATATTAAGCAATTGTGGAGAAATTCTGATTTTTATAGTCCCCTAAAGAAAATTCTGTGAGGGTTTTTGAAATAGAAAATTTTGAAGCTTAAATTTTAAAATAATGTCAAATTTATCAAAGAAAAATTCATTTGATGCAAAAAACATATGGAAAATTATGATATAATTTTGTTCTTGTTCCTTTAAATGGGAAAAGCTTTACTTAAAATGAGTTGAGTAAGAATAATTCAAAATAACTGTTTTAAGAAAGCTTAGTGACTTAGAAAATCACCCAGAGAGATAATTCAAATCACTTAGAGAAACAGTACATGAACAGAGTAGAAATTCAAAAACTAAATGAAAATTCAAAAAAGAAAATAAAGGAACCAAACAGAAATTCAGGATCTGACAAGTATAAAGAATGCCATGAAAAGGTTAAGTCAGGTGGAATCACAATCCCTGACTTGAAATTATACTACAAAGCTACTACAATAAAATCAACCTGGTACTGGCTCAAAAAACAGACCTGAGGATCAATGGAACAGACTGGAAGATACAGCCACAACCACAAAAACATTCAGCCACCCAATATTTGACAAAGGGGCCAAAAAAGCCCACAGGAAGAAAGATACCCTCTTCAATAAATGGTGCTGGAAAAATTGGCTTGCCACTTGCCAAAGACTGAAAATAGACCCCAGTCTATCACCATGCACCAAACTCAAGTCAAAATGGATCACAGATCTCAATATTAAAACAGAAACACTGAATCTATTGGAAGAGAAGGTAGGTAAAAATCTTGAAGACATAGGAGTAGGCAGAGAGTTCATGAACAAAATGAAACTTCAAGGGAAACACTTCAAAGAATCAATAACTGGGACCTCATCGGGCTGGAGGTACAGCTCAGTGGGCTAAGTGCTTGCCGCTGAGCACTAGGGCCCTGAGTTCGATCCCCGGTCCCGGAAAAAAAAAAAAACTGGGACCTCATCTTACTGAAAAGTTTTTGCACATCTAAAGAAATCACCAGCAGAGGAAAAAGAAAACCCACAGATTGGGAAAAAATCCTAACTGGCTGTCCCTCAGACAAACGCCTTCTATCTAGAACATACAAAGTATTAGAAAACATGAACCTGTCCAAATTCAAAGACCCAATCCAGAAATGGGCATCTCAGATGAATACACACTTCTCAGATAAAGAAATACAAATGGCAAATAAATATATGAGAAAATGTTCTACATCTTTAGTCATTCGAGAAATGAAAATAAAAACAACATTGATATTCCATCTCACCCCAGTAAGATTGGCCAGCATCAAGAAATCATCCAATAACAAATGCTGGCGAGGCTGTGGAGAAATAGGAACTCTGCTGCACTGCTGGTTGGAATGCAGACTGGTGAAACCACTGTGGAGATCGGTTTGGAGATTCCTCAGCAAACTAACTAGGTCTGGAGATCCCACTCAACCCAGCTATGCCCCTTTTGGGGATTTTCCTAGAAGATCTGAAAACAGCATATCACTGTGATATATGTGCACTCATGTTTATAGCAGCACAATCTGTAATAGCTAAATCATGGAAACAACTCAAATGTCCATCCACAGAGGACTGGATTAAAACACTGTGGCATTTTTACACAATGAAATATTATTCAGCTGTAAAGAAAGACAATCTAGGGGCTTTTATAGGCAAATGGTCACAATTAGAGACCATACTCATAAGTGAGGTAAACCAGATGTGCATGTGCAAACAGCATATAGTATCATTAGTGTAGGAACCTGGAGGTGAGAATATAGATCGGGAGGTATGAAGGGAGACTGCTCAAGGGTAGAGAGCAATCGGGATGAAGGGAAGGAGAGGAGGAAAAGGGGGATAGCTGAGTAGGTATGTATGTATGTGTGGAATGGCTGACATGGTTGCACTGTTGTCTCATGTCATATTGATGTGGGAAACAATCGGTGATTGGTTGTTTGATCAACCTTGTATGTCTATTTGTATTGTCCTGAGTATACACTTTGAAGCTACCAACGTGTAATACAATAACCATTGTCGATCCCCTGCCACCTGTAGTTCGGTTTTTGTACTGTTCTTGTGCCACTGTGTGTATGTTTGTTAGTGTTTTTGTTCTTTTACTTTTAAAATAAAAAAAAGAAGAATGCCATGAAAAATGTGAACTCAAGCAGAAGATAGAATCTATGAAAAAGAAGATGGGACATTTCCAGTTAACTACAGGAAATAAACAATGAGAAAAGGTGAAGAAATCCTATGGTTCTTGTGGAACATCTTTAAGTGAATCAGTTATGCATTATAATTGTTTCAAAAGGAGAAGAGAGGGAAAAAATCTATTTAAAGATTTGGTTCATTAAGGTGAAAGATCTCTAAGTATGATCAATCCAAATGATATTGTACTAAGACACATGCTAATCAAATCATTAAAACTAGAAGAAAATGAGAAAATTTTGAAAGCAGCAGGACAAAAGTGAGTATTCATGTGCATGGGAATTCCCAGCAGGCTAAGAACAGATTTCTCAGCAGAAACATTGCATACTGTGAGAGAATGGGGTAATATATATTCAAATAACAGAACAAACCCTAAATTCCAATTATGAATATTATACTCAGCAAAGTTATCTTTCAGAAATAAAGTGATTTAGAGTTTTTCATAAAAGAATCTGAGGGAGGTTACCAGCACTGTACTTGCATTGAAAAAAATGATTAGATAATTCTTCAAACTGGAACAAAAATATTCTAATTAGTGACATGAAATCAGGAACATGTAAAATTCACCAATAAACTTAATTGTATATTCAAATTAAGAATACTCTAATAATTTAGTAGTGGTGTACACTATCAATTTTACAGAAAATAAACAAAAACAGGATAAAAATTGTTGATACAATACTTTTTAAACAGATACACAATAGAAAAACATATAATAAAATAGTAATAATAAAATGAGACAAAGGAAATAAAATTGTAGGATTTTTGTATATGAGTGAAGTTAATTTGTTGTAACCCTAAAATACAGTCACAACTGTGAGATATTTTGTGTAAACCTCATGGAAGCCAGAAAGAAAAAAAAGACTAGTCAATACACCAAAGTTAAAGAACAAGAGCTGACCTATATTGCTGCAAAAAATATCAACAAATCACAAAGGAGGATAGCAAGAGTAGATGAAATGGAAAAGGCAATTACAAAACAGAAAATAATTAACAAAATGGAAATAGTTTTTCCATTACAATAGTTTGAAGGTAAGTGAAATAAATTATTAAATCAAAGACATAAAATGGGTCAATGAATAAAAATACAGCACAGCAAAATGCTGTTCTCAGGATAATAACTTTTGTTTTAAGGACACAAAATGACAGAATGCAAAGAGATTAAAATATTCTATGAAGATTAAAATATAAGAGAGCAGGGGTTCCAAGGAAGTCATTACCCATGACAAAGTGGTACATTTTTATAAAGAGGATAAATCAATTACAAATATATATGCATCCAGCAATGGAATATGAGTATATATACAAAGGAAATATGTCTATGGAGTGAAATAAATTAATAATAGAGGACACTGGTAATGCATTTTTAGAACCAGATAGATCATGCAGGCAGAAAAGATAAAATTGGTAAAAACTGAAGGAAGTGCAGGGTAGTTCAAATAGAACAGAAAAATACAGAAAACTTTTCCCAACAGCAAGATAATATATATTCTTCTCCAGTACACAGAAACCATTCTTCAGGCTTAACTACAGTATATATCGAATGCCATGTAACTAGTACAACAAAATTAAGAAAATTGAAATAATACTAGGACTCTTTTTCTGACCACATTGGTATAAGTATAGAAATTAATGGCAACAGGAAATTGGATAATTAAAAAGCATGTGCAAATTAAATACTCCTGAACAATGGGTCAAGGAAGAAATCAGAATGGGTAAACAAAATTCTTGCAGCCAAACACCAAAACTTATGGAATGCTCAGAAAGTATTCCTAATAAAAAAGCTTATGCCAGTAATTGCCTACACTAAGAAAAATGAAAGTTAAAAAATAAGTTGCTGATAAATAATTTTATGCCAAAATGGAAAAAACAAAGACTAAAGTTTGAACAAATAAAGAAATAATAAATGTGGGACCATTAATAAAAGAAATCAACACTAGAAAACACTACAAAAAAGCAAAATAATTAAAAATGTTTTGAAACAATAAAAAGACAAAATTTACATAGTTTAAACAAGAAAAAGAAAATTCAAATCAACACAATTTTAAGAGAGCCAGTAGAAATTATCACAAATACCACATATATAGACCACAATAGGATAATAGTATTAACAGTTGTATGTAAAGAATTTGGGTAATATAAAAGAAATTAATAAAGTACCAGACATTCATACCATCCCAAGTTTGAGCAATAAAGAAATATAAAATCGGAATGTACCAGTAATGAAAGGAAATTGAATCTTTAATGAAAAACTTCTTAACAAAGCAAAGGTCACAATCAGAATGACTCATTGATGAATTCTACCAAATGTTTAAAGAAGAATCTTTCTCAAAGGATTCAATCCAAAACTCAATTAGGAGGACTTCTGAGAAGATGGAAAAGTGGTGAGCAACAGAAAAGTGCCTCTCCAAGGTCTGGTGTACAGACACTGGAATATAGCAACAAGGGGAAGAGAGAAATGACTGAAATGTGTTCCCAGGACCCAGGAAGGATCTGAAGTAAAAATTGAAGCCCATGAGAGAGTGAAGAGAGAAACATCAATGAATATGGAGGCAGTAGGCAGCACCGGCCTGACACTGCACTTGGACTCATTTCATGGGTGGGGCAGCTCAAACCTGCAGATGTACCATAACTGCTACCCTCCTCAGAGACCTCCATGAAGAGATGCACCAGTGGAATGGAGCAGTGGATGCAACAGTGTGCAGTGTATGGTGAGTGGTGCAGGTTCAGACCTCTGATGGGACAGAGTGATGGGCTAGGAGACATCTTGGAGAGGGACCCACTGAGCTTAGAACTTAGAACAACTGCTGGATCCATCTAGTGGCCTCCAGTCAAGTTAAAGCGCACACAAGGTGCACCAACTGCTATAGGCCGAAGGGGTCTGGTTCTAGTCTCATGGCTAGAAAGCGGCCTGAAGACTAGGGGAAATAAAGGTGCAGCCTTGCAGGGATTCATCACTACCCCACCATAAAGCTATTGCAGGATTCCTGAGATTAACCAGCACAGATATGGACTCCACCCACATTGCAGTAACATTAGAGACACACCAAGAAGTGGACCTTTTTTCTTCTTTCTGTCGGTTTTTGTTTTATTTCTTTTTTGTTTTGTTGTTCTTCATTGCTTTTTCTTATTTTTATAGGAGTATGAGCATGGTTTCTAGCTTTCTGGGGTTGATGCTCTGTTCTGTTCTTTCCATTTCTTCTCTTTTTATATCCTGTCTGCTGCACCAGTCTCCCAAAGTTTGTGTGACCTTCCTTTGCCCTCTAGCCTTGATTCTAATCTCTTCATTTCTACTATCACTGTATTTCCCCCAACCCATTTTAAATTTTCTCACCTAAGAGTAAAATTGGCATATTGAGGGCTTATTTAGAATGTACAATTTTCTGGTTATATGTAGATTTACTTATGTAAACACAAATTTAATACATATGGTTAAAGGTGGTAAATTAATAGTTATCTTGGTTTGTCATTTTCTAGGCTATGTTTGTTCCTGTTGTCACTGCTCATTGTCCTATGTTAACCAAAGAGACATAACTGTTTTAACCAGTTTTTCTTCCTGGTATAGCAAGACTGAGACTGTATTTCTATAGGCCAGTGGCAAAAAACCTGGTGCTAGGCATGTAGGCAGCAACTTCTTATCCACAACTAATGGATGAGGTAGGATATTGGAACAGACTAAAAACCCTAAAGCCAGCTACACCTGGAAGGTACCTCAGAGAAGTAATCATTTCCCAATTTTCTCAATACTTGCAGTAAAGGGGGCTGGGGATATAGCTTAGTGGAATAAGCGCTTGCCTAGCAAGCATAGGGTCCTGAGTTTGATCCCCAGTACCGCAAAAAAAAAAAAAATACTTTCAGTAAAGCTACTCATCATATGCCATTAACAGTCATAAACCAAGGAATAAAATTAAAAACAAATACGAAATGAGAAGACAAACAAGATGCAACCTCGAACCTCCATCTCACCAAAGTTAAATCCATGGAGCAATGAGGTGGAACAATCCAAAATCCACTTACCTGGACTCTCAGAAGTGTTAACAGTAGAAGTAATAAAAGAAATGAATGAGGCTTTAGAAAAAATAAAATTGGAAATAATTTTTCAGTTAACCACTCATATAGGAAGGGTAATGAAAAACATGCATAGTGATTCTAGAGCAGATACAGATTAAAAACAGAGGAGCCAAGGAAGATATGAATGCAAATACAATAAAGAAATGGAATCCATAAAACAGATTAAAAACACATTTCTAGAGATTTAAAATTTCATTGAAAGTATATGAAGCAGAGTCAACTAATGTGAAGACTGAATCTCATATACAGAAACAGGACTGTGGTTAGCAATCATTAAAAGTAAGATTTCTTAAAAACAGAAAAGGACCATGACAAATGAAACCAACTGCTGCTAGATGATACAAAGAAAAATAATATAACATGGATTGGAGCCAATTAAAAAGCAGGAGATAATGCATATGACATAAATGCCTACTCACAGGCGTACAGGCAGAAAACTTTCCTGACAGTGAAAAAGAATTAGACATATAGATAATGAGGCATACCAAACGCAAACAAGCCATGATAAAAAAATCTACAGTATAGCATACACATAGTCAAAATTCAGGAAATTCAACACAAGAACAGAATTTCAAAAGCTGTTAGAAAAAAAAAATCACCTATAAAGAAAAGCCCATGAGAATCATAGCAAACTTCTGAACAGTAACCCTCAAGTCAAGGAGAAATTGGAGTGAAGAATATCAAGCCAAAAAAGAAACCTCCAACCTAGACTGATGTACCCTGTAAAATATTATTTCAAAGTTGATGGAGAACTATAATTGCATGACAAAGAACACCAGAGGAAATTCATTAGCACCAAGTCAGAACTCTAAAATGTTCTCAACGACATTCTAGCAAGAAATAATAGGGACTATATATCTATGAAACCAAACAGAATGAATTCACCTGGCAAGGAAAACAAGTAAACAGAATGAAAAAAAGTGAGCCAAGAACAGGAAAATAGTATGACAAGAACCAGGAAATACATATCTGTAAAAAAAACATTAATCTTGATGGTCTCAATAAACCAATGAAAACAAACAGACTTACAGAATGGAACAAGTAGCATAAATAAAAAATATGCTTCATTCAAAAATACATTAAATTTTTAAAAAATTCATAAACTGAAAGCAAAGCATGGAAAGCAGTACTCCATGGGAGAGGGTTTGGAAAAAAAGAAGTGGCAGCTATTCCATTTGCAAAAAAATTGGATTTTAAGTCAAGACTGATTACTGGTACAAAGAAGATCACTATATCATTGTAAAGGGAAAAATCCAAGAAGGAAGAGATAATTGTAAATACATGTACAAGAAATACAACTTCACCAAACTATATGAACAAATATTAATGAACACAAGAAAAACAAATAAGCACTAATACACTTGTATTGGGAGATCTCCATACCCTGCTGTCACAAATAAACAGATTAACTAGCCAAAAGTTCAACAAGAAAATACTGGAGGTGAAACAAACTTGAACAAATGAACTTAGTACATGTCTACAGAGAGTTACACATCACAGTTTCAGAAAACACATTCGTTTTAGCTGCACATAGGATGTTCTCCAAAATGCAACACATGATAGCTCATGGAACATGCTTAAATAAAAGCAAAAGAATTGAAATTATGCCATGCATATTATGACACCATACTGCAATGAACTTGGAAATCAATGTTAAAAGAAACTGTAAGATATTGATATAGTTATGAAAATAAAATAACACCTTCCTGAACAATGATTCATAGATGAAATTAAAGAAGAAATTACACAGTTTCTACAAATAAATTACAGTATCAATAAAACATGCTGGAACATATGGAATACAATAAAAACAGTCCTATGAGGGAAATACATAGCAGTGAATACCTATATCAAGAAAACAGGGTGAGCACAAATGAACAACTTAGTGCTGAACATCAAGCTTCTAGACAAGAAGAACAAATCAATCCCAAAACTCATACAAAGAAGGAAATTATAAAGATTAGATCAGAAATGAAAACAATGGAGAATAAGAAAATAATGCAAAGAATAAATGAAGCTAAGAGTTGGTTCTTTCAGTGATTAAATGCAAATGACAAACCATTAACCAACACAATCAAAAACTGATGCAAATCCACACAATTAGGAATGAAAATGGTGAAATGACAAAGAAAACTGTATAAATCCAAAAGATCATTTTTACAGGTTGTGTCTAGATTTTACACCAAAGCCTAACGCAGTCCTGAGGCTGGCTTCTAGAGTTTATGACTGACTCATGGACCAATGCTGGGATTATGCGTGTGAATGCTACACCTGCACTGGGATGGGTAGCTTGTATATAGTATAAGGGAGGGAAAGAGACTTGCTCTCTGCTGCTGCTCCTCCACTTTGCTCTTGTTTCTTTTGCTGTTTTCCACTGCCATTAACTGTTGCTCTTTGCCAAGTGTCACTCCACCTTGGAGCCAGCTGAGTATATACTGAAACCTCAACAAACTGTGAGCTAAGTAAATCTCCCTTTCCTTAATTTTGGGTGTTGAGTATTTTGTCTTAGCAAGGAGGCAAATATAAACCAGACAAAATTTGGTATCAAGAGTGGGGTAGTTTCTGTGATTATACCTGAGCATATGGTTCAAGAGCCTTTGGAATAGGCTTGTGGGAAGAGTTTGGAGAAGGTCAGACATTTTGCCTGGAAGAGAAGTACTAGAATGGCTTTGGCTGCTCCATATGGGAGATTCTGTTCAGAGCTCAGGAGAGCAGAAGGCAGATAGAAATCTGACTGGTAAATATCAGGCTGGAGAGGTTTCTGCTGGCAAGAAGGACTGCATGTCTTGTTGGATTCCAGATGATGTGTGTTATGGCATGGCAGAAAGTTTGTCTGAATTTTGCTCATTTCCAAAGACTTGGTCTGAGACTAAGATTAAGAGCAGCAAACTGATTAATCTGGCAGCAGAAGATATTTCAAGGCAGTTGAATGTTGAGGCTGTGGCATGATTATTTTTGTGGGCTTTTAGCCAGATTTATGTTCAGAATCAAGAGCAAAGAGCACAGCACTATGATTTGAAACATTGTGAGTTTGGCCAGAAAGGAAGCTCCAGTAAAGCTGTGACCTGCAAAAATAGAGCTGAGGAGAGCTAGATTGCTGAGAAGGGACAGGAGAATACAAAAGATGGCCCAAGGGCATCACTAGGAGAAGCAAGTCTCCATCCTTTGCAGCATCAAACCTGCAAAAGTGAAAGACTGCTTTGAGGAGAAAGCTGCAGAATGCTGTTCCATAATGGCAGATGCTGCACCATGTTCCAGAATAGTGGCAACACAGGTTCCTCAAAAACAGGTTCAGAATGCTCAGTAATTCAGGCACTTGAGCACTACAGGGAAGAGAGAAGAAAGCCTGGCTACTGCTCCAGCTGGCAGTGGGTGTTGGTATCATCCACATGGTGCTGATTTTAGGCACATGCAGAATGCAACAGTTCTGAGGTTAAGAAGGCATCCTCTTAGATTTCAAAAGGCCCTGGAGGCCAGGCAGTTCCCCTCAGAGGGCAGTATGTGAAGCTCAGAATGTGAAGTGAACGGTACATTGAAGACCCCAGAATCTGGGAAAAGCCAGGAACATGGATTGTTTGAGGAAAGCTGCAAGGAGGGAACAGAGTGGGCCTAAGAGAGAAGTTGTTGGAGCTACAATGACAGGAAGTGTCTTGGGGTGAAGCGACACAAGCCCTTTGAAGCTCACAATATATGAGATTGCTTCAGATGTTGCACATGGAACTATAAGAGTTAATCTTTTCCCTGCTGTATTTGGGACTTACTTCAGTCCCAATGCTTTGTGCCCCCTGGTTATACCTTTTGGAAAGGTAATGTTTATCTTGTACCATTAAATGTTGGAAGTACTTAACATTTCATTTGTTTTTTTTAATTTTAAAGGTGAAAGAATGAAAACATATTAACAATCACACATACATTTACAAAATAACACAAAACAATACAAGCAATATAGAACTTCAGACAAGGAGATAAGAAATCAACAATGGTATTTGTATCACATATTGATATCTTCAAATTGGTTACTCAGGTAAACAAATATAGACATGTAAGATTGATCAAACAAAAAAGCATTAACTGTTCCTTTCAATAAAGCAATACGAGTCAGTAGTGTAACTATGTTAGCTATGCTGTGTCTACATATAATGATAATTTTCCCCTACTTTCTTTTCTCTTTTCCCTCAACCCAGTTGTTCTTTATTTTTGAGGAGTTTCTTTAACTTTCACAGTATCTATCCTACCTCCTAGGTTTATTCATTCTTTCAGGTTCTTACATTAGTGAGACAATATGGTGTTTACACATATGAGTATGATTTATTTCTTTTATGAGTATGGTTTCTAGTTGTGTCCATTTACCAAAAAAATGACTTTATCTTTCTTTATACCTGAGTAATACTCCATTGTATAAAAACATTACAACTTTTTTTTATCGATTGCTCAGTGCAAGGACATTTGGGTTTCTTCCACTATCTGGCTATTACAAATTGTGCTGCTACAAACATGGGTGCACATATATTGCTGTGATATGATGTTTTCAGATTTTCTGGGAAAATACCCACAAGAGGAAGATCTGGGCTGAATGGAACCTCTAGTCTTAGATTACTGAGGAATCTCCAAACTGATTTCCACAGTGATTTCACCAGTCTACACTTGCACCAGCAGTACAGAAGTGTTCCTTTTTCTCCCTAACCTCACCATCATTTGTTTTTGGTTGATATCTTAATGATAGCCATGCTTACTGGGGTGAGATGGAATCTCAGTGTTGTTTTAACTTGCCTTTCTTGAATGACTAATGATGTTGAACATTTTCTCGTGTATTTATTTGCCACTTGTATTTCTTTATCTGAAAAGAGGGTGTTCATCTCAGATGCCCATTTTTGGATTGTATCTTTGAATGGGGGGGCTGGTGTTTTGTAATTCTTTATAGGTTCTAGATAGAAGTCCTTTATCCGAGGTATGGTCAGCTAAAATTTCTTCAACACTTGTGGGTTTTCTTTTTACTCTGCTAGTGATTACCTTAGATGTGCAAAAGCTTTCCAGTAAGATGAGATCCCATTTGTTCATTCACTGAAATATTTCCCATGCAGTTTGGTTTTTGTTCATGAAGTCTCTACCAACCCCTATATCTCTAAGATTTTTATTTATTTTCTCTTCCAGAAGACTTAGTGTTTCTATTTTAATATTGAGATCTCTGATCTGTTTTGACTTGAATTTGGTGCATGGTGATAGACATGGGTCTATTTTTAGTCTTTAGGAAGTGGCAAGCCAGTTTTTCCAGCAGCATTTATTACAGAGGCTATCCTTTTTCCAGTGAATTTGCTTGGCCCCTTTGTCAAAGATCAGGTGACTGAGAGTGTTCATGGTAGTGGCTGCTTCTTCCACTCTGTTCCATCGATCCTCAGGTCTATTTTTTAGCCAATACCATACTGATTTTAGCACAGTAGCTTTGTAATATAATTTCCAGTCAGGGATTGTGATGTCACCTGACTTGTCTTTGTTGCCCAGGTTTGCTTTTGCTATACTAGGTCACTTCTGGTTCCTGACAAATTTTAGGAATATTTTCTCTAGATCTTGGAAGTATGCTAGTGGTATTTTAAATGGAATTGCATTGAATCTGTACAATTGTGGTAGTATGGCCATTTTCACAATGATAGTTCTTGCTTTCCATGAGCAAGGAATATATTTCCATTTAATGAAATCCTCTTTGATTTCTTTTTTTTTCAGAGTATAGTAGTTTTCACTGTATAGACATTTTACTTCTTTTGTTAGATTGACTCCTAAAACTATTTCAATTTTTTCAAGGTTATGTTGAAAGGTATGGTTTACTTAATTTCTCTCTCAGTGTGTTTGTTGATTGTGTATAAGAAGTATGTTGATTTTGCATGTTGATTTTGTGTTCAGTTACACTACTGAATTTGCTTATTAATTCTACAAGTCTTATGGTGGAGTTTTTGGGTGTTCCAGGTGGAGTATCATGTCATCTGCAAATAGTGATAATTTCACTTCTTCCTTTCCTATCCTTATTCCTTTTATTTCTCACTCTTGTCTAATTGCCCTGGCTAATGTTTCCAGAACTATGTTAAATAGGATTGGTGACAGTGAACATCCTCATCTTGTTCCTGATTTTAAAGTGAAAGCTTTCAGTTTCTGTCCATTTATTAAGATCTTGGCTGTCAGTTTGTCATAGATGGCTTTGATCAGATTGAGGGAAAGACCATCAGTTACAATTTTATGTAGGGTTTTTATGATAAATAAGTGCTGGAGTTTGTCAAAAGCTTACTCTGCATCTATTGAGATGATCATGTGGTTTTTCTCTTTGGCTCTATTGATATGGTGTACTACATTTATTGATTTGCATATATTTAACCACCCCTGCATTCCTGGAATGAATCCAACTTGGTCATGGTGTATGATTTTCTGCATTATATTTGCTAGTATTCAATTGAGTATCCTTTCATCTATGTTAATTAGAGAGATTGGTCTGCAGTTCTTTTTCTTGGTTGGGTCCTTCTCTGGTTTTGTTATCAATATAGTATTTGTGTACAGAAATGAGCTAGGGAGAATTGTTTCCTTTTCAATTTCATCGAAGAGTTTGACGAGTATTGGCATGAAATCTTCTCTGAATTTCTTAAAAGATTCTACTGTGAATCAATCTGCCCTGGGCTTTTCTTTGTTCGTAAGTTTTTAATCATGTTTTCAACCTGATTAATTGATATTGAGTTGTTTAGGATTTTTATATCTTCTTCATTCAACTTTTGGTAATTTGTACATATCTAGGAATCTGTTCATTTATTCTGAGTTTTTTATTGTATGGAAAGAAAGATTTTCAAAGTAAGTATTGATGATCTTTTGAATTTCTATAGGAGATGCAGTGATTTCACCCTTTTCGTTCCTTATGGTATGAATTTCAGTTTTTTCTTTTCTTTTTTTGATAAGGTTGCTAAGAGTTTAGCAATTTTATTTATTCTTTCAAAGAACCACCACTTTGATTCATTAATTTTTTGTAGTTGTTATGGTTTGTGTCTGCATGTCCCCACAAATCCTTGTGCAGTTATGGGGTAGCTTTTAGAGCTTATGACTGATCCATGATCTAATGCTGGATTATGGATATGAGAGCTATAACTCCCCTAGGGCGGATAGTTTGCTAGGATTATGGATATGAGAGGTACACCTGCCCTAGGGAAGATAGTTTTCTGGGATTATGGCTGTGAAAGCTATACCTGCCCTAGGGCAGATAGTTTGTATATGTAAGGGAGAGAAAGAGGCTGCTGGCTGCCATTGCTCTTTTCTTGCGCTTTTTGCTTTGCTGTGTGTACTGTTGCCCTCTGCCATGTGCCCCTGTGCCTCAGAAGCAGCCAAGTATAGACTGAAACATCCAAAAATTGTAAGCTAAATAAACCTTTCCTTCCTTCATTTTGGATGTTGGGTATTTTGTCTCAACAACAAGAAAAATGTAACCAAGACAGTAGTGTTTTCTAACTTTGAATTGCATTAATTTCTGCCTTGATCTTTATAATTTTCTCCCTTCTTTGGACTTTGGGCTTCACTTGTTCTTCCTGTTCCAAAAGTTTGAGGTGCAGCATTAGGCTATTTATTTGTTCTTGTTCTGTTTTCCTTATGTGTGAGTTCACTGCTATAAATTTCCCTCTGAGGACTGCTTGCAGGGTGTTCCACAGATTCTGGTAAGTAGTATTTACATTTTCATTTGTTTGTAGGCATTTTAAAATTTCTTCTTTAATTTCTTCTGTGACCCCTGGTTGTTCAGGAGGTTGTTATTTAATTTCCAAGTGTTTATGGAGATTTTTTGGTTCCTTTTGTCAGAAATTTCCAACTTCATTGCACTATGGTAAGATAAGATGCATGGGACAATTTCAATTCTTTTACATTCAGTACAGTATACTCTATGGGCTAGCATATAGTCTACTTTAGAGAATGTCCCATGTGCAGCTGAGAAGAATGTGTAGTCTGATGTTGTGCAACACTCTGTAAACATCTTCAAAGTCTATTATTTTGCACATTTGGTTCATATCTGTTATTTGTTGATTTTTTTTGTCATGTTGACTTACTTCTTTGTGTCATTGGGGTGTTGAGGTCCTCTATTATAATAGTTTTATTAGTTATTTGGTTTTTCATATCTATTAACGTTTGTTTTATATAATTTCTTGCTCCCATATTTGGTGTATACATGTTTGACTGCTATCTCTTCCTCTTGCAGTTTTCCCGTAACAAGTATGTAGTGACCTTCTTTACCTCTTTTGATTGTTCTTTGCTTGAAGTTCACATTGTCTGCAAAGAGAATAGCTACCTCTGCTATTTTCTGGGCTCCTGTGGCATGAGAATTGTTTTCCCTCCTTTTACTTTCAGTCTATGGATTTCCTTTTGAGTAAAATGTGTTTCTTGTATACAGCATATTGTTGGATTTTGTTTCTTGGTCCACTCTACTAGTCTGTTTCTTTTGATTGGTGAATTGAGCCTATTACATTAATGGCTAGACCTGATATGTGTTGGCTTATCTTTGTTATGTTATTTACTTGCTATTGGTTTCCTACTTTTTCTCTGTTTAACTGCTTGCTTTGCTTGAGAATTTCTTTCTGTTGCTGTTCTTGAAATTGTGGTCATTTCTGTCTCTTTCTAGAATATCTTTTATTACTCTCTGTAGGGTTGTTTTGGCACTCATGAAGTTCTGCAGTTGCTTTTGTTGTGGAAATATTTTATTTCTCCATTAAAGTTGAAGGACAGTTTTGCAGGATACTTCAGTCTGGGTTGGAA